>VYZU01030566.1:8363-26578 GCA_013401355.1 Ceyx cyanopectus | reverse complement strand
TGAGCTTCAAATTAGAGTATTAATACAGGTAAACTTCTGGTGTCTCAGTTGCTATCTGAGCTTCAGATGTGCTGAGGATCTCCCTAATGCAATTTGAAGTTATTGAAGACAGTAATACTAAGCAAATATAAAAGTTGTGTGCGAACAGTTTCAAGGTCTCTCTACCATATAGTAATCTCCAGGCAATCACTAGCAGTTTTAATGATTCTTATGATAATCTGGGGTTTTGAGAGCTCAAATCTAAAGTATAAACAAAACTCTCCTTTTTTTTTTTCCTTTTATGTAGGTTTCTAGTCATTGTGATTATGATAAAAACCTTAAAAACATCAACAGAATGTACTTTACAAGACCAAACTCCAAACAAATAATAAAAAAGGAACATAAACTAAAAGGTGTTTTGTAAATATCAAGCAGTACAACATCTAAGTAAATCTCTGATTCAGGTGCAGGACATAGGTTCACTTTAAAATATCCAGTGTCTTCTGTATATTGAACCTCATCAAGAGCTAGGTAAGTGGGAAATGGATGGGAGAGAATGCATCAAAATAAAAAGCTATTGAAGTATTTTGATGCTAATTCTCTGAAGCTTCACAGTATAGAATGTGAAGCTTCATATATATTTCCATGGTTGATAACCTTTTGGTGAAGAAATCATGGAATCATAGAATGTTTCCTAATATCCAGCCTAAGCCTCTCCTGGCACAGCTTGCAGCCATTCCCTCTGGTCCTGTCATGTCACCAGGGAGAAGACACTGTCCCCTCCTTGCTCCAGCTCCTTTCAGATAGCTGTAGAGAGTGATAAGGTCTCCCCTAAGCTTTGTCTTCTCAGGACTTGCAGCTCTCTCAGTAGCTGATCACAGGACTTGTGCTCTGGGCCCTTCACAAGCCTCATTGCCCTTTTCTGGACATGCTCCATCACTTCTATGTCCTTCTTCCAGTAAGGGGACCAGAACTGAACCCAGTATTCAAGTACAGGGGGACAATCACCTCTGTATTCCTGCTGGCTACAGTGTTTCTAACACAAGCCAGGGTGCTGCTGGCCTTCTTGGCCACCTGTGCACACTGCTGGCATATTTATTTGCTATCAGTCAATACCCCCAGGTCCTTTTCCAGCTTTCCAGCCACACATCCCCAAGTCTGTAGTTTACCATGTGCTGTTATGACCCCAGTTCAGGACCCAGCACTTGGCCTTGTTGATCCCCATGCAATTAACCTTGGCCCACTGATCTAACCTGTCTAGATCCCATGGTTAAGCTTCCCTACCCTCTAGCAGGCCAACACACCCAAAAATCCTAACCCCCAAATGTATCCTAACCACCCTCTTTGTATGTTCATGGATCTCTTTGGCCAGCCACACTTTGTTAATGAAATTACTCAGCCATGGAAGCAACAACTGCAATCTTCTGTGTTGTGGAAAACCAAAGGCAATTTCTACTGTTGGGAATCCAGTATTCTCCTGTTCTGTAACTCTTCCCATCCCTTGTTTGGTGTCTGATATACACTACCAATTTACTAACAAAATTTACTTCCTCAATAGACTTCAGACTGCATGTTATAAAAACCCATCTGATACCCTGTTTTTATGGGTGGTGTGCTGTGTTACACAACAAAGTCTAAAATCTCAAGTTCATTTGTACTTTGAAGTTTGTTTTTTAAAGAGAGCCTAGTAAGCTTATAGAATTGAAAAAAAGAGGTGATGTACACAATGAACACAAGTGAACACATAGTGCATTTCTTTTGTCATATATATTAAAGAGTAGGTTATTTCTCCTGATATAATTACATAATAATAGCTTGTATATGGGAGAAACAGAAAAATATATTGCAACAACTGGTATAACCTCTGCTATGTTACTGATCATTTATTTTGCCTGTAGCAATGCCAAGAGAAAAAATTCTGCTCATTATTCCACTTGCATTTCTAAGTGGCATTGCAATCTGCAGTTTGGAAGCTGCTTCTCTGGAGAACACCATATCCCTAATAGGTCTACAGATGAACATTTGCCTTGGGTCTTTAACATCATGTCTGCATTACCACCTATTTTTGTCAAGGACAATGTGCTCTCAAACACTCCACAGGAACGATTTTGTCAACCACTTAAAAATCACATTTGTTAGTGGCAAAACAACAGAAAATAACAATGCTTGGTATCAACAGATAGGTCCTATGGTGCATCATGACTGGCAACTTCTAGAAAAGTAATTGCTTCTCCTTCAGTTACAGTTAATGTACAAAGGCCTATTATTATTATTTTCTGGACAAAAGACATAATATTAGTTGTTCTTTGGATAATGATTTGTACTGGCAAGACATGTTCTGTATTAATTTAAGAATGAAGAATGTAAAAGAATGGGATAAATATGGATGAACTTGCCTTCTACCACATGCCTGTTACAAGATGCAGGATCCCTTCTGCACAAATGGGTAGACCAGCTGAAATCCCAAGCATTGAGTCCACATCTTGTCCTGTGGGTTTATTTCCTGCTGGAGAACAATGACCCTCATGACCAGGTTTAAAATCCTACCCAGGGACCGCAGGAGAAAAAGCAGAGTAAGTAAAAGTAGCATCTGAGGACAGGTAGTATATCTGTGCTGTAAATGTGGGTTTAAGTAAAACTCATCTACTAAAGCTTATGCATCTGGAAGTTAAGCATTTAAGTCACTCCCAGCTCCCTTTACAGTCCATGCTGATAACGAGGCATGAGTAGCTGGTGGTTACTCTCACCATCAAACAGGCCTCCATGGCAAATCGAGTGGATTGCTCTCTGGAGGTGTCAGCATCCCTTCTGGCCTATACTGGGAGACCAGACACCTGCACACAGAGGCCTACATTGCTGATGCCACCATAGATAGTTAAAACCTTAGATGTCTAAATCTGAGCTGGTTGCTCTAGTCTCTCACTCTGGAAATCTGAAGTTCAGACAGTAAAGCCCAGGAGGGAAACTACAGATCAGCCAGACTAAAAAGACTGATCAAGAATAAACAAGGGTAACGGAGTCAAAACTGTAGAAGTTTCTGTTTCTGTTGCTGGTCCACATCACGTAGGCTTCAGGGAGTAAGAGGCAAACATCCAAGAGGCAGCACAAAACTGAAATGCAAGAAACAGATGACCTGGCATGCCTGGCAGAGATCACTGGGGTCTGGGCAATAATGAAGCACAGTAATAAAAACAAATCAATGGCTTCTTGGATTACATAGTTGTAAAGAAATCAGTCAGGACAGACTCTGGCTGTCCTTGCTATGGGTAAGCAGTATTAAATGCTGAGAAGCAATGTTGGGGGAGCAAAGGTTTTTTTTTTAGCATAAAGTCTTCTACCTTTTGTAGTTGTGCAAGCTTTTAAAAAAACAGTGGAATGAAACAAACAAAAATAGAAATATAAACTTGCCGTTCATTTTTCTGTTAAAGCAACACTATAAACTGAATGGTTATGGAGTATTACATTGGGTGATAGAAGTGTCATAGCTCCACTGAGACTATTTACCTTCAGGCACCTAAAAGTGTGGATCAAACTCTCTGTTTGTTTACCAAATACAAATATCTATAGCACATAAAACCCTATAAAGGCAATTTATTCTCTCCTCATCTGTTACTTCTTTTAACAGAAAAATCTTTGGGAGCCGAGTTCCTGTATAGCATTAAAGTACCTGAGGAAAACAGGTCAGTAAATAAATAAAAATGTTTTCAGATGTTGAAGCACCTTTTATGCTCATGTGCATAATCTGTACAGTTTTTCAACCCATATTTGAAAATAAATTAATTCAAAGAATCTTTGCTGTAGACTGAGAGCAAAAGAGAAAAATAAGAGTACATTCATGGCCTACTGCATTGGTAATAAATAGATTCAAGGCTGATCTGTCTTTTTTTCTTTGAGAAAAATCAAAGAATGAACAATTCAGCCTCTCAACAGTGAAGATTCGCTCTCTGACAGAACATGGGCCACTTTATTCAGCACTACATTTTTTCACAGAAATTGTAAAGAAATATATGCCATTTAAAAGCAAGGTAAACCTTCACAAGTGAGATGCAGATGACTGGCAGCAAGCATTCTCCTCTCTTACACAGTACTATTTGCTTATGTGCCCATTTTAACATCTTCCAAGCAAACAGCTTAGGATGAGAGACCAGAAGCATTTTTTGTGACATTGTTCATGAAGCCTGTCATCTGTCTAGTTCACAAGTCTCAACTGACAGCTGACCCTTGCATGAATATAAGAAACCCCAGAATACCCCCACATACATGTAAGTATGAAACAAGGTGTGTCTTTTGACTAAAGTTTGGCTTCAGTCCTGACTCATAGTGTTCATTCTCCTTTCCAGCTTCTTCACATTAAATTTTGATAGCCACTCTGCTGTGCCTTACCTTGTTCTGACTCTTCTTTACCTCTAAGTTAAAGAGTTTGCAGAGGACAGGTTTCATACTCTGCTTATTGTTGTACAGCAAAGCTCTCAGCAACAGCACAGGGAAAAAAGGTAGAGGGTGGACCTGGAAAGAGCACTGAGAATGGAGCCAAGATACACTGCCCCAGACCTCACACTTTGCTACAATGAATATTGCCAGTTTTCTGCTCCTGTCTGTGAGATTAGGAGGAGAATTCCATCTATCAGCTGCTTGTTCAGGTCTCCTGCATAAGGCTGGTGTATATGTAAATTTTGGGAAGGAAACCAGGTTTTTTCTTTTGTTAATTCAGAAAATATATTACTAATTACTACAATTATCACCTAAAATGTTAAAACATAACAGACACTAACTTTTGCAGAATACATGCTTACATTTTCACATCAGCATGGCAGTCGTGCCTTTCCTGTAACAGCTGGAGAGCTGCTTCCTTGGGTCATTTTGGATTTAGTGCCAAGACTTCTTACCTCACTCCTAGCAATGCTGCTTTATTTACACAGCTGGTACAACAAGTGCACTCCAAGGGACTGACAGCAGTGAACCCTAAGGAACAGTGAAAGTAGTGCATCACGTGTGAATCCATGCAGCTACTTCTGAAAAGTGTTTCCATTTTGATACAAAATGATGATGTTCAGGAATGAACACAGGCCATGATCCTGCTCCAGACATTGCAAAGCAATGACTTTTTTTTCTTTTACTGATTTACTTTGCATTTCTGGAGGTGAAGGAGTTTCTCTTTACAAAGAATCTCTAGCTACTTCTTCTCATAACCCAGTTTGATAGTAGGTTGAATACAAAACTAAATACAGTTGGCTCGAGTTACTCATCATTATTTTCCCTGTAGGGGAGACAGCCATGCAGGCATATCATGCATATTCAAATTCTTTTCTGTGAGTAGCCAGTTCAGCAAAAATTTCTCTTGTAACCTTGTAACTTATTCTTTTTAAGTTAATTTATTTTTTATTTCTAAGGGAAAGAGGAATCACAACTTTCAATTTTATCTTTATTTACCCCTACAGAAATTATGTGGTTAATTATAAACAAAACCACAATAATATAAGAATATGTGTTAAAAACACCATTTGGTGTGATAGTGGATTTAGCACTTGACAGTCTCTTGTACACCTGGGAGACGGCTGTATCTCTATGGCTATTATGAACTACCTGTAGCTCTTATTTGCATTGATCCATGAAATAATAGTGTAAACTGGCATAAGGATCTAACACACCATCTGTTTCTGCTCCTCTTTGCTTTTCACCTTCCTGTTGCCTTACACCTCTTTATTTTAAATAGTTTTATATATCCTCTATAAACAACTAAGTGGAACAGCTTGTATGTAACAGAACTTTTGAAGATCTCACTGGAACAGTGCAAGTATTCTGAAATTTAAATAGACAATAAAAAATTTATTGCCACTTTCATAATGAATAAATTGAGCAGTTAAATCTGCACAACAGCTATTCATCAGGAAAGTTCTACATGTGGATTCTAATCTCTTCTGATTATTGGTTTGTTGTTTGGGTTTTTTCTAATTTGAGATTACATACTCATGTGATCTCAAATTAAAAAAAACCCAAACAACAAACCAATAATCAGTGTTTAAGGCTTTTNGCAATGCTGCTTTATTTACACAGCTGGTACAACAAGTGCACTCCAAGGGACTGACAGCAGTGAACCCTAAGGAACAGTGAAAGTAGTGCATCACGTGTGAATCCATGCAGCTACTTCTGAAAAGTGTTTCCATTTTGATACAAAATGATGATGTTCAGGAATGAACACAGGCCATGATCCTGCTCCAGACATTGCAAAGCAATGACTTTTTTTTCTTTTACTGATTTACTTTGCATTTCTGGAGGTGAAGGAGTTTCTCTTTACAAAGAATCTCTAGCTACTTCTTCTCATAACCCAGTTTGATAGTAGGTTGAATACAAAACTAAATACAGTTGGCTCGAGTTACTCATCATTATTTTCCCTGTAGGGGAGACAGCCATGCAGGCATATCATGCATATTCAAATTCTTTTCTGTGAGTAGCCAGTTCAGCAAAAATTTCTCTTGTAACCTTGTAACTTATTCTTTTTAAGTTAATTTATTTTTTATTTCTAAGGGAAAGAGGAATCACAACTTTCAATTTTATCTTTATTTACCCCTACAGAAATTATGTGGTTAATTATAAACAAAACCACAATAATATAAGAATATGTGTTAAAAACACCATTTGGTGTGATAGTGGATTTAGCACTTGACAGTCTCTTGTACACCTGGGAGACGGCTGTATCTCTATGGCTATTATGAACTACCTGTAGCTCTTATTTGCATTGATCCATGAAATAATAGTGTAAACTGGCATAAGGATCTAACACACCATCTGTTTCTGCTCCTCTTTGCTTTTCACCTTCCTGTTGCCTTACACCTCTTTATTTTAAATAGTTTTATATATCCTCTATAAACAACTAAGTGGAACAGCTTGTATGTAACAGAACTTTTGAAGATCTCACTGGAACAGTGCAAGTATTCTGAAATTTAAATAGACAATAAAAAATTTATTGCCACTTTCATAATGAATAAATTGAGCAGTTAAATCTGCACAACAGCTATTCATCAGGAAAGTTCTACATGTGGATTCTAATCTCTTCTGATTATTGGTTTGTTGTTTGGGTTTTTTCTAATTTGAGATTACATACTCATGTGATCCTGCTGAGAAAAGAGTTTGTTTGCTGGTTTAGAAGACTCTTAAGCTTCCAGACATGAGAATACAAATGATTTTACAGTAAAGTATTGAATTTTCAATACATACCCATCCCCATGAGAAGAAAATTAATCATATACACTATGATTTCAATGGAGCAAAGTGATAAACAGGAATTACAGGAAAGGCAAGGAATTAAAGGAAAGTAGAAAGGAAAACTACTTTTTTTTCTGAAGATTTGCTGGAGAGAAAGATGTTGTCCTACACTTTTATTTCTTGAAGGAGCTAAGGAGGTGTACTAGCTTCTACAAGAATCTGTATGTGCTGGGCACTGGGTATAGTAACTTTTACTGCGGACATGGGTAGTATTTGTTTTGCTCCCTATTTTCTGCAATTGCTGCTATGACACTTGAACAGCAATTTCACAAAGCGGGGCAAGGAGAAGCCTCCAAGGAGAACACACCATTATATGGGAGTTTGTGGCATGGCTTAAAGGAACCTGCCTGTCTTCATTCCTGTCCAGCAGTGACTACTATTAGCCTGGAAGGGAGTGTTACATAAAGAGGAACTGACAGCTGCTGAAATCCTGGGGAAGNTTTCAATTTTATCTTTATTTACCCCTACAGAAATTATGTGGTTAATTATAAACAAAACCACAATAATATAAGAATATGTGTTAAAAACACCATTTGGTGTGATAGTGGATTTAGCACTTGACAGTCTCTTGTACACCTGGGAGACGGCTGTATCTCTATGGCTATTATGAACTACCTGTAGCTCTTATTTGCATTGATCCATGAAATAATAGTGTAAACTGGCATAAGGATCTAACACACCATCTGTTTCTGCTCCTCTTTGCTTTTCACCTTCCTGTTGCCTTACACCTCTTTATTTTAAATAGTTTTATATATCCTCTATAAACAACTAAGTGGAACAGCTTGTATGTAACAGAACTTTTGAAGATCTCACTGGAACAGTGCAAGT
Organism: Ceyx cyanopectus; assembly: GCA_013401355.1. NCBI lineage: Eukaryota > Metazoa > Chordata > Aves > Coraciiformes > Alcedinidae > Ceyx > Ceyx cyanopectus. Next base: position 18,508 of record VYZU01030566.1, on the reverse strand, counting down.
ATTCTGAAATTTAAATAGACAATAAAAAATTTATTGCCACTTTCATAATGAATAAATTGAGCAGTTAAATCTGCACAACAGCTATTCATCAGGAAAGTTCTACATGTGGATTCTAATCTCTTCTGATTATTGGTTTGTTGTTTGGGTTTTTTCTAATTTGAGATTACATACTCATGTGATCCTGCTGAGAAAAGAGTTTGTTTGCTGGTTTAGAAGACTCTTAAGCTTCCAGACATGAGAATACAAATGATTTTACAGTAAAGTATTGAATTTTCAATACATACCCATCCCCATGAGAAGAAAATTAATCATATACACTATGATTTCAATGGAGCAAAGTGATAAACAGGAATTACAGGAAAGGCAAGGAATTAAAGGAAAGTAGAAAGGAAAACTACTTTTTTTTCTGAAGATTTGCTGGAGAGAAAGATGTTGTCCTACACTTTTATTTCTTGAAGGAGCTAAGGAGGTGTACTAGCTTCTACAAGAATCTGTATGTGCTGGGCACTGGGTATAGTAACTTTTACTGCGGACATGGGTAGTATTTGTTTTGCTCCCTATTTTCTGCAATTGCTGCTATGACACTTGAACAGCAATTTCACAAAGCGGGGCAAGGAGAAGCCTCCAAGGAGAACACACCATTATATGGGAGTTTGTGGCATGGCTTAAAGGAACCTGCCTGTCTTCATTCCTGTCCAGCAGTGACTACTATTAGCCTGGAAGGGAGTGTTACATAAAGAGGAACTGACAGCTGCTGAAATCCTGGGGAAGGCATTTGGATGCTGCATAGATGTGCACTTGTATATAAGGTGTGAATTTCAGACCTGCTCATAGAGTCTCCAGAGGCCTACATTTAAAACATACATATGTTGAAGAAAAGGTAGAACTGAGCAGACAGTTTGCATGTTAGAATGGAAGACAGGTTGCTTAAGAATGAGCTTAGTTCTTGTTGGAGAGAGAAGAAAGGGTTGAATTTTGGATCTGGAGGACCTACCTCAGCAGGGTTCACAAGAATGACTTAAAGCTGGCAAAAAGAAGGGAGCAGGAAGGAGCAACAGTGGTCTGGTGAAAGCCTACAAACAGCAGCTGTAGGCAGCAAAGCTGAATATGTTAACAGGGTGGAAGACTCATAATAGAAAGTGAGAAAGTAAGAGAAAGAAAGCAAGGAAAACAAGGAAAGTGGAGAAATCAGTGATGTAAAACTGCCTGAAAACTTCTGGTGATTGATAACAAAGCTCTTGTTCATCACTTTGTTCATTTAATGTGTAATTAGACTGAACAACTGCTTGGACTGCCCTTTTGGTGGTATTTAACTCTTATCTTCTGTCACTAATAGCTTTGTTCAATAGAGGTAAACAGGATCAAAGGGCAACACAGTTAATGCTGATGGAAATGTTTTATATAACATAAAGGAATGGCTGCTTCAGCCACAGCAAGAAGTTACCACTATAGGTCATTTCATACAGTTTACACTGCAGAGTGGTGAATGGTCCTAATCCAAGCTGCTCTGTCATGTTTTGAGAGCTTCATCTTTCTTCCATGCTTCAAAGGAAGGGTAATGCTACAATCGCCTCTGCATGATACGTGACTCCAGCGCTTAGGGGCCAGATGAAGGTGCTGGGCAAAGGTGCTTTACAGCATCTGGATGACTTCAGAAGCTGCTCAGTCCTCACAGCAGGTCTGCCACTCTGGGTCGTGCTCAGCATTTTTATGTACACAAGAATGAATGGCAGAAACCTGAAAGCATTTTCAGGTGCCCACTGATGACAGTTTTACACTGCAGCAGGAGACCATCTCAACCATGGCAATTCCCAAAGACAATTTTAGACCACCTAGTGCTTTTCCTAGAAACAGATAAAATAACCAAGTGTGCCTAATAATGTAAGCTTTATATACTGCTTTTCTTTGACATGCCCTACTCTTTTTTTTGGAATGTTTCTCCTCTTTCATACCTTTCCCCTAATGCAGTTCACTAACTGGAACAGTTCAGCCTTCTCACCTTAGCAATTTTATTAACCTTTTTTTTTTTCACTCAACCATATACTGATCTTTTATCTTTTTAAAGTGGAATGCAAATATTGGAGGACAAAGAGCAAAGTTTTCCATCACATTTAGTGCAAAAACCTTCAAGACTCATTTGAAGAAATGCTGTGCATCCATGTGTTATGAATGTGGACTGCCTAATATTTCCTCTCAGCACTGCAGACCTTAGAAGGCCTTGCAGAAATTCTCTTAAAGATGGTTGGCACTTTTCTGCTGATTTCCATACAACCATTTTTCCAGCAGTTATTGATGAACATTGCAAATTTTTCCATGTAGTATTATAAACTATTTCCTCCTACTTGTGCCAGTTGGTGTATAAACCAACTTTATTATTTTAGCCACTCACAAAATAAATCATGTTATAGGAAAATTAGCCTATTGGCAAGAACACAAGAAAGTAAAGGGAAACTTCTGTATTTTTCAGAATATTGTAAGAAATATTTATTTCAGCAGGTTCACAAGCTCTGCTGGAGTGTCAGGGACTAATGAAAGCTACTCTACAACACCTGCTGAATTGAGTCAGACAGTCTGATTAATTAAAGTGTCAGTTTGGCCAATGGCTTCATTTTCAGTTTTTCACAAAATAAAAGATCTAAGTAAGAATTACGGAAAAAAATATTAGGCTATCTAGTTAATTTCCTGTCATTGCAGAATAGTCTCTCTGAACATGTTTTTATTTCAATGCAGTTTTTAAAGGCTTGGAAAGGCACAAGCCACAGCTGCTGCCCACAGAAGAATTTAGTCTGCTAAACCCTGATGTCTATCTTGACATAACAAGTAATGACATTATTTTCATAACAGTTATTGTTATCATGTCTACTTGAATAATGCCCTCGCACATCTCCATATGGTTGATATTCCTATGCAGCAAATATCACAAGGCTGTTAGAAACTCCCAAATTGTGTCATTGATTTCAAATTCATCAGAGATCCACACTGGCACAGGGCTCTGTCCATAAGGACAGACTGTCAGTCTTGCTGGACAAAAAGTCCCTGAAAACACCCGCAAAGTTTTATGTACTGTCAAACGCCCCAAGAATAAACCAACCACAATCATCTTTTGCAACAGCTGCCCAGCATGGCCGGCATGGGCTGTGCTGGTGGGAAAGACAGGAAGCTACCTTGCCAGGTGCCAGTGTTCCCTCTTTACTGGCTTTATAGCTGATGCAAGCAAGCTGTGTGAATATAAAATCAAAAATAACATAAGCAATCAGAAATATGTCAAATTGAAGTATTAAAGGTTAAGCATCTGGAAAGCTTGCTTTTTCCTCAGTTTCCTCGGGGCATTTTCTCTGGTGTCTGGCAGCCCCATTGCATGACCTGCACTACTGTGTGAAAGCAGGTGTTTTTATTGGAAAAGTTATCTGGTGAGAAAATTCTGACAGTGTCCTTGAACACTTTTATGAACTCTCCTTCTTTAGAAGTGAAAACTGTTACTGATTGCCACATTGCCCTTGAAGAGGAGCAGAATCATTGAATGGCTTGTGTTGGAAGAGACCTTAAAGATGATCTAGTTCCCTGCCATGGGCAGGGACACTTCCCACCAGACCAGGTTGCTCAAGGCCCCATCCAACCTGACCTCGAACACTTTCAGGCATGGAGCATCCACAGCTTCTCTGGGCAACCTGCTCCATTGTCTCACCATGATAAAAATAAAGAGTTTATTCCTAATATCTAATCAAAATCTACACTCTTTCCGTTTAAGACCAGCCACACGCAGGCGCGTTCCCCTCTCCGGGATGAGGCCGCTAGCCCCGGCGTGCTGGTGGACGCCGGCTGAAGCTCGGGCGCCCTGAGGGGGCGATGGAGGCCGCGCCGGCGCCTGGTGCCGCCCTACGCCGCGCCTGCGCGCAGCCGTCCCCTCCTCGGCCGCCCTCCGCCCCGCCCTGCCGCCGACGCGGGGCCATGGGCGGCAGCGGCTGAGGCGGCCCAGAGGGGAGTGCGGGGCGGGGCGCGGCGCTGCCGCCGCTGGCGGGAGCGGCCGCGGGGCGGTGACTGGGTGCGGTATTCCCCGGCCCGGTGAAAGAGCCGCGGAGCGCGGCGCACGGGACTCGGCGGCGGGCGTTTCTGGCGGCCCGAGCGCCGCGCCCTTCCCCTGCCCTATGTCGGCGTGGCTCGGCCGGGCGGCGCTGCTGCTGGGGCGGCCGGGGGGCCCCGCCGTCGCTGCCGTCGCCCCCTCCTTCTGTCTGGGCTCGCTACGCGGCCCGCCGCGCTGCTGTTGCCGCCGCCGCCTGGGCAGCCTGCGAGGCGGCGCCGCGGGGCTGCACCTCCCGCGGGGGTCGTCGCCGCCTGGGCGGGCGCTGGGCACCCACCCGAAGAAAGAGCCAATGGAGGCGTTGAATACGGCCCAGGGGGCCCGCGACTTCATCTATAGCCTGCACTCCACCGAGCGGAGCTGCCTGCTTCGGGAGCTGCACCGCTTCGAGTCCATCGCTATCGCCCAAGGTGAGCGGCTGCTCCCTCGGAGCCTGACCCGGCCCGGCGGGCTGAAGGCCGGTCCCGTCGCGCCCAGGGCGGGCGGGGGACGGTCCCGCCGCGGGAGCGGGGAGGCGAGGGCCGGGCCGGTGCCGGGTTGAGCCCACGAAGTTTTCCGTGGCTTTGATGGGTCCTCCCGCGTTCGCTCAAGTGACTCCTTCGGGGGACCGAGCGAGTAGCAAACTCCAACAGGACAAGGCACCGACCGACAGGCGTACACGGGGTATTTTAGCGCGGCCCGGTATAAATGAGGCACACAACCAGTTTCCAGAAACAGCTGCCACGCCATCAGAACTTAAAACGACCGTGTCACATCCCGCGGCGAGTTTGTCACTTCCCGAGGAGTTTCGGAGAGGCGCGGGTGGCCATTTATCGGAAGGGGTGTACAAAAGTGTGTCTCTCCTGAAATCCTCTTGACATGAAGTGCACCAGTAAATTGGTTTCATACCTTCGAAAAAAGACTTTTTAAAGGCTTCTGCTATGGGGCTCATTCCTGAATTGCCCTTTTCTGCACAGAGCTCCTGCTTGCGGCATTGTTTCTTGAGTGTTGGTTCTGAAGTGGGAAGGTGTGTAAGGTGCTGGGGAGGGTTAGAGATACATCTCTTAATATAGTGCTATGCAGCACCAATTACAACTTTTTATTTTTTCGCTTTTTTTCTTTTTTTGTCTGATCCAGCTTTCTTGTCAGCTTGATGCTTTTCCTTAAAACCAAATTATTTTACTTGCAATCTCGGTACTTCTGGTTCTGATGCTTAGCTGTGATTTATGGTCTGTATTGCAGTGGAGGTGATGGCACGTATGGGAGAGATCAGCATGCATTTGATCTAGGCCTCTTTGTGACTTTGATAGTACCGTGCCCTTGGAAAGGGCATTTCTGTGTCTTGTGGCTCTTCTGTGCACGTCTGGAAGAAATCTTGTAGTGGGCAGAGAGGAGTTTCAGGGGTCAGCTATAGGAATAGTGCTTCTGTGAAGAGAGAGAACCTGTTTCGGGTACCTCTTTGGTTTTGTTTATAGTACACTTGTATATAAACGCTAGTTTTTCTAGTCGGAGTGAGAGTTGTTCTTGAGCAGCGCTGCTGTTCTGCAGAGTGTTTATCAGTTGTGTTTGTTTTCCAGAATAGTAGAAGGTATACTTTGAGCTGTGAGTTGATGCTAACTTTTGAATACTAACAGCTAACACTCTTCTAAATAAATCCTCAGCTTCTGAAGGGTTCTTGCCATGAGGTTTCTGTGTGAGTTTATCAGCAGTTGATGCTTGGGTGAAAGTGGGCTGCTTTGTTTTGCTGTACCTGGTAGATATCAAAAGGAGACTTTAAAATGCTTTTCAGTGTAATGTCTTCAGGTTTATAGAGAGATAATTCAACAGATGGTCCTATTTAATATTTTATTGCTCAGTTGCTGTTAGCTAAAATATGAAAGGCTGTTTTCATAAAATGCTGACTTTATGATGATTTACTATTTAGAAGATAAGAGTAACAAAAAACATTAGTTTTTATTTAGAGACTTTACTGCATGGGACCTTATTAGTAAACTTAAAATTTATTCCACTATTGTAGTTCACTTTTGCCTGAAACTGTGATCATGAATCTCAGCAGAGAGACTGTTTTGATAAAATCTTAGCTGTGGGCTTCGTAGTCTCACAGATAAGGGCTGCACAAAGTGTCAACACTTGATGCCATCAGGCCTTGGTCCTTGGAGTTAGATTCTTGATCTGCCCAGCTAGTAGCTTGAGAAGGCTTTTTCAGAATTTTTTTTTCCTTCATGAAGCTCCATTCATGATTATTTTGTTGCTTGGGGTTTGTTTTGGTTTTTTTGTGGTGGTTGTTTGTGGTTGTTTTTTTTTTTTGTTTCTGTCTTTTGTTTGCTTGTTTTTTACACCAGACTGCAGCCTGATAGCAGGTGTCAGCTTTTTAACCTTAAAAATGTTATTTATTCATGTGTTGTGGAAAAAGAAAAATCATAACCAAGAAGGACTTCTAGCAAGTCTGTTGAATAGAAATTAGAGAAGGAAAAAATCTCTCCAAGCTATAGTGCATACCACATGTACATTACCTTATACTCTAGGGAATGACAATCACTTAGAGAGGAAATGTTGCACATCAATCATTGAACACTGATAAAATATGTGCTCTGCTTGCTTTAGATGCACACCACAGCCCTGCATCCTCTTTGGTGTGTGCTTGTGTGAGCTGCTGTGGACTGAGGATGGGCATGGTAGTGCCCAAAGTCCCCGGGTGGGATGGGTTGCCCATAGCTGTTTCCTGCAGAGGGGTGATATTGACAGAATCCAGATTTTTCATGAAGCAGCAAAGGTAGATAGCCAGGCTCATGAGGAGTGTCGGGTGTGTATCATCACTATCAACACCAGGCAGTGCCAGAATAACAGTGGATAGAAGGGCTGTGCTGGAAAGAAAATGATACGATTTCTGGTCTAGATGTTGATTACCTGTACTTCCCATACTTTTAATGGTTAGGTAATATTTTGTGTGCTTGCTCTTTCCTGCTGTTGAAGTGGTGACCGTGAGAATGATCTAACTTGCCAGTTTTGTGAGTTGCAGAATGGAGTGGAAAGGTATTTTCCTGCTTTCCAAGTACTTTTTCCAATCTACTAGTGTAATTTTTTCATTTTAAAAACTGATGAGCTCAATCAAGATTAAGTGATTTTGGAGATGCTGGGCTTCTTCTTGATCTTCTCCTTCAGTGGCAGCATGCTGTAGCTCCTAATACCTGATTATTCTCTAGATGAGGTCACTTTCATTAATTTCCAGTGAAAGTGATCCAGATGCAGCCTTCAAATTCACTTGTCTACCTGCTGAGCAAATTCCTGTGTTCTGTTTGAGTCCAGAAAATCAGTCTCTCCTCAATTTTGAAATGCTTATGCAGTTTTGCTGCTGTGCTTAAATTTCTTTTGTGCCTGTGATCCTTTCATAGTTTTATATGGAAAGGGAGGTCTTAGTCCATACCCTTCTTAACACAGTCCTTATTGGGTTAAGTTTTGACCTTGTTCCTTCACTACCTCTTCTGTGCCCTAACAGACCCCATATCAGCTAGGGGAAGCTGTCAGCAATATGGGGAGACCTGGGCACATCAAGAACCAAATGGGGCCTATTCCTCAGCCCATTCCCAGGCCCAGCAGCAGGAGGATGCAGTTCCATCAACTAATTGCCCTAGCGGGAGTTATGACAGGACACACTATCTGTGGCCTCCGCTAATGGCAGAGGCTCCAGGGAGACCCACCCCTTGCTGCGGCCACTACGCGGAAGGACGGTGCTCAGGTAGGTGAGCGGTGACCACTGGCCTCTCAGCGAGGTGGGTCTCTGAGGCGCTCGTGGAGCTTAAGGCAGCGGCAGAGGAGTTGCAGGCGGGGAGAGGTTTGTGACTGTTCTGCCATCACCTTGTCACCCCCATGTGTAGGTCTGGACTCTTAGAGCTTCCAGATGCTGAGCACCAGCGGTGCACAGCTCAGCCTGATACAGACTGAAATGGTTCTGTTTCAGTGCATGGTCAGAAGACAGCTCTGTGAGCCTGTGCTGAAGGATGGCTGGGAAGCTGGGAGTCTGAGCCGAAATTGAGAGATGGGTCTTGCCTAGGAGAAGCTGGGGGGAAGGATATGAAACTAAATCTTGATGCAGTTGTTCTCAGAAGGTATTTTGAGAACTGTCTTGATTATAGTCTAAATCTTTATCTTACCATCTTAAAGTTGAGTCAAAACATCACTAAGTTGCTCTTCTGAAAACAACTGCAAGAACCTTCTCACTGGATGTAGCTTTCCTTTAATAAAGTTTGTTGGGGTTTTGTTTGTTGTGTTTTGTTTGTTTGTGTTTGGAGGTTTTTGTTTGTTTTTTTTTTTTTTCCAAAGAAAAGAAAGGTGAATAAGGTTTCATATTTTTCCAGGAAGAGGTTTGAAGCAGTTTTTTAAATTTTGGCTCGTGTTTCTTGTAAGCATGTCAGCCACACCAGATTGAGATGGTGCATGTGGACTTGAATACAAGTATTTAGTATTTTTCTTTCGCATAGTTACAGGAACTCTGAAGTAGCAAGTAGGTCAGTTCATTTAAAATGTAATAGTTTTGCTTTCCTGTTTCTGGAAGTGGTGCCCCATGATCAAGGATTAGTTTTGTTGGCAACAGACAGTCAGATCCTCCTTCCTGTTTCACCTTTCTTGCATGGAGGAGATTAAAGTGTAAAAATCATACTGATAATGTGGAGAATAATTTAATGCTTCTGAATTCTATAGTATTTCTCCATTATAAAAGAGTGGTACTAGAAAATGAGATATTAATTCTTTCTTAAAGGGCTTATATTCAGCTTATATTCAGGTTTTCTACCTTTAGTTTCCAACATATGATATGAAATGATTAATGAAGTCACTTCTGAGCAGGATAGGGTTTGACTTGCTTAGGAAAGCAGTATTCAACTTAGCATGCCTACCATGTCTTCTTTAAAAGCTACCATTCTTATCTGTGCTGGGTTAAAATACTCTTGAGCCCAGTGGGCCCTTGTAACCTTTTTTTTCCATTAATAATACTAACACTAAGGCTGTCTAGGGCCTCTAAGAAATCTTAGGTCTTGATGGTGAGAGATATAAATATTTTCCCATATTTTTGTACATATATATAAAATATATATACTCATATTATGTTTATATATACTACATAAATAAAAATGTTAAATATATAAATGTATGTAGATTGAACACAATTCATTGGAAGTACCAGCTTGCAATTTATATTTTTAATAGAAGGCTTTTGTGATGTGATCACTAAATAAAAGGCCTCCTGCAGTGTAATTGCTTGTTTCTCTGCTTGTTGAGGTTGTGTATGAACTGGAAAGCATGCAAAAACCCAGTAGCAATGAAGTCTTGACACCTAGTTTTGTTGGTTTAATTTGCAGGTCTTGAAGAATGCAGTCTCTAGCTAAATTCTCTTTCTCACTGGTATGTCATACCATACATGATTTAATAAATAATCTGACTGAGCTGGTGTGTTCTGATAGAAAAATATTCATAATTTCAATTGCTGCATCTTGTCTTTGTTTAAAAAAAGTGTTTGTGTGGGTAAAGAGCATTACCTCCCTGTGTTCAGTGGGGCTGACTGCTGGGGCTAGGTCTCTGCAGAAATTTGGAAGCTTTTAGCCATTATTGGGTGAAATCTTACTTTGGTGTCAGACGAAACATCTGCTTTATGATCTGGTATTAAATATATGAACATTTCAGTTTACTAGAATAGCTTAGGGAGTGTTTGAGACTAGGTGCCTCTACTTCAAAAAGAGAAGTTAATTTGGAAGAGTGAAAATGTCATTGAAGACAAACAGCTTTCTCAGGTGATCTCCTATGGCAAAGGTTCTATTTGTTGCATGAGTCAGATGCTTCTTGCTAATATGCACAAACCATGCCGCCATTTGCTGTGGTGGTTTAAAACCACTCGAATATTAGTACCTCTTTTTGTTAAAACTTTGTCGCAGTTTGGGGTCAGGGCAGCCCCCAGACCGATAACAGACCGCTCTCTTTTAACCCCCCTCCCTCCCCAAAGGGGAGAGAAAAGGAATAAGGGAGAGAGACTTAGTGATTCGAAAAAGGAACTAAAGCAATTTAATCAAAAAATGAAATGAGGTATATACAAATATAT
>VYZU01030565.1:7538-19439 GCA_013401355.1 Ceyx cyanopectus | reverse complement strand
TATAAGAAATATATTTATAGAATAATTGAACTTTTCAAGTTTCCCTGGAGGGGAAATCTAGTGAAATCTAGTGCCTAGTCCCCAAAGACCTTCATTCTTACTTAGAATTAATATGGATTTTGATTCATGTTTTTAGATTATTGCATGGGTAAAGATAATATTTCACTGAGAGAGGTACCAAGATAATTATTTCTTCCATGTTGCTAAAGCATATATAAGCACTGGAACTTGAACAACACTTGAACAAAGTATTAGCTTATATTAATACTGCAACTTTAATGCTAAGAAATCTGAATTGTACATGTGCATAACATTTTTATTAATGGCTGAAATAATATCATAGTCACAGACATATAAAATGTATATACAGCACAAGACAATTTGGTAAAGTATTCTCAGAATCGATTTGATCAATGACATTATGCTGAATGTTTCAGTTTCAAAAACAGATTCACAGAATCAGGATGCATCAGACTCTCAGCAACTGCTGTACAATTAAAACTAAAAATGCTTGCAAAGCAGAAGTAACAACATTTACATTTGAAAAGATATTCTGACAAGTAGCAGTAAACAAGGCCTTGCTTAATACAGTAAGGGAGATAGAATACGCAAAAAGGGAACCATTTTTCTTTTGCTCATCAGAACATTATATTAAATTTAATGTTATCAATAGGATTCTTGCTCTGGCATTCTCCATACACAGAGCAGATGCCATCGTTTATGGCAGATTTAAATGCCTGAAAAATATAAAGAACAATTACGGCAGATCTAGGAAGGGGAGTATGAAGCAGCCATTCCTCTTTCCACACAGCAAGTTACAAACCCTCAAAGCAAAGGGGAAACAAAGAAATAAAGATATACAAAAGTTCCACATTATCTTCAATATTCCAGTATACTTTTAAGGAAACATGTTTTTTTACAAAACATGTGCTTTGTTCTCTCCACTTTCCATCCATAGAAGTTCTATGAAAAAGCAAATCCACAGTTATTTTATTTATGTATGTCTGTGCATGAAAGCAAATCTTCTAGATGTGTTGGTAGAGCAGATACTCATCTTGAATGCAGCCTTGGACCATGTAAAGCAGAGCAAACAAAGCCTTTGTGTTCAAGATGAAATAATTGGTCTGTCCTAAAGTTAGAGCCTAACTCCTTGTGTTCCAACTATCTTCTTCAGCACCAGATAGGACACTATCTGCTCGGCTGCAGGACCAGCTTCATGAAAAAGTCACAGTAACATTGTACATGTTAAATGTATACACCATGTATTACATTCAACAAAATAATACTTTTCTAATATTGGCAGAAAGATTAATGCATTTTAAAAGCAACAATTCTTCTGGTAGAATTGTTCATGTTCATGAGAAATTCCTTAAAACTGCTGCCTAGTGTGAAAAGACACATGTAGCAGGCTGCAAGTAGTTCCCAAGGGAAATAAGCACCCTATAGATAGGCCTATATCCCAGCTTTCTTGTAGGCCCCCTTCAGGAACTGAAAGGCTGATCTGTCTCCCCCAGATCCTTCTCTTCTCCAGGCTGAACAACCCCAACTCCCTCAGCCTGTCCTTTTAGAAGTGGTGTTCCAGCCCTCTGATAATTTTAGTGGCCCTCCTCTGGACCTGCTCTATCAGGTACATGTCCATCCTGTGCTGAGGGCTCCAGAGCTGGACACAGTACTCCAGGTGAGGTCTCACCAGAGCAGAGTGGCAGAATCACCTTTCTTGATCTGCTGGTCAGACTTCTTTTGATGAAGCCCAGCCTTTTGGGCTTCAAATGCACAGTGTTGGGTCGTGTCCAGCTTCTCATCCACCAGAACCCCCAAGTCCTGTTTCACAGGACTGCTTTCTATACCTCATCCCCCAACCTGTACTGATAATGAGGATTGTTCTGACCCAGGTGCAGAACTCTGCACTTGGTCCTGTTGAACCTTATGATGATCACCTGGGCCCACTTCTCCAGGTCCCTCTGGGATGACATGCTGTCCCTCTGGTATACTGACCTTGCCACTCAGCTTGGACAATCTGCAGACGACAATCTGCAAACCTGCTGATGGTGGACTTGATCCCACTGTTAATATAATCGAAAATATTAAACAGTAGTGATCCCAGTACAGACTCCTGAGGGATGCCAGTTGTCATCCATCTCCATCAGGACTTCAAGCCATTGATCACTACCCTCTGGATGCTACTATCCAGCCAACTCCTTATCCACTGGAGTTGAAGGCCAAATACAGTATTTTCTTCATTTTACTGAAGCAGAGAAGGACCTGTTTTCCAAATTCTGTCTTTTAAAAATGGAAAAATCAAATAAAATCTTCATGCTGACTTTAGGGATCAATTCTTCCATGTTCTGTTACCCTTCTATTAGGAAAATTGTCCTAAAACAATGTGCCACAGTTCTCAGCTAAATTGAAAAAAAAAACAAAACAAAAAAAAACAAACCCAACCCACCCCCAAACATAAACAACACATCAAAAAAACAAACCAATCAAAAAAAACAACACAAAAAAATCTCCCAAACACTGGAACATTTATAGGACCTTACCTTGGATATATTTCTTAGGCAGCACTTCTTTATATATAGCTTTATATAGCTATAGCTTCTTTAATATGATAATTTCATACTTTGTTCTTTGATGACAGACAAAACATATGGTAAATTTGTAAGCAGTTTCATANATCCAGCCAACTCCTTATCCACTGGAGTTGAAGGCCAAATACAGTATTTTCTTCATTTTACTGAAGCAGAGAAGGACCTGTTTTCCAAATTCTGTCTTTTAAAAATGGAAAAATCAAATAAAATCTTCATGCTGACTTTAGGGATCAATTCTTCCATGTTCTGTTACCCTTCTATTAGGAAAATTGTCCTAAAACAATGTGCCACAGTTCTCAGCTAAATTGAAAAAAAAAACAAAACAAAAAAAAACAAACCCAACCCACCCCCAAACATAAACAACACATCAAAAAAACAAACCAATCAAAAAAAACAACACAAAAAAATCTCCCAAACACTGGAACATTTATAGGACCTTACCTTGGATATATTTCTTAGGCAGCACTTCTTTATATATAGCTTTATATAGCTATAGCTTCTTTAATATGATAATTTCATACTTTGTTCTTTGATGACAGACAAAACATATGGTAAATTTGTAAGCAGTTTCATAGTGAAGTTGGAATGATGGAATGTTTTATTGTTTTATAACCTTGGAGCTGTGCAGGTTTAGGCTACTTTGTAAACTTGCTTTTAGATAAAAGGAACTAAAAACTCTGAGCAAAACAAGAACAGAAAAGGCCTCCCTCCCAAGATAAGACTGGTTCTGTGGTTAACATCCTGGGACATAACAGCATCTTGAAAAAGTACACTGGGAGGAAGACTGTGGCCTTCCTCCAGAAGACCCCAGCCCAAAGCCACCAGATGACAGTGTACAGGTGCCAATGGGAGGAAGCCTATGATGAGTTCCCGTACTGATTATAATAATCCAGCTGTATTTTCAGAAATATAATGAATATGCATATTAAGGTTTATGAATATGTATGTTTAATGTGATAAATACTTCTTCGCTTAACATTTGGGTGTGTAAGTTAGGAGGAGTGCCTCCTTACACTTGGCACCACAATAAACATACCTGCCCTATAGCCTTTCATGGGATGTAGAGTTTGATTCCTCACGTCAATTTGGTGACCCAGATAGGACACTATCTGCTCGGCTGCAGGACCAGCTGAGAGTGGGACGTCTTTGGCACACCCTGAGAGTTCTCAGAACACCCTCGCTCACTCGATCACCGCAGGAGCAGATAGGGACCACCAGGTATGTGGGGAGGGGATACTTTTAAGTCGTAGAGGGACGCCCTACATGAGGTAAAGAGCATTATGGCTCGTCCTGAGTAAACTGTGTACTATTGGGAAGTGCATGGGGCCTTGGGTTCTCCTGACTGGATTGGCGGGATTGGTTTCAATAACATGCCTAGTTGGAGCTCAATAAGGAAAAATAACATCTAAGAGTTTATGTGACCTCGGGGAGGGGTGGTTACCTATATGTTACTACTCTTGATTGTGTTAAGATGGCTTTGGTCTGTGTGTGCGACACAACAGTGTGCAGTTGCAAAGTGAATGTGGAGATCTACAGTTCCATCCTCCCACAAGGAAACCAGATGGACAAAGCAGATGGACAAAGTGTCTTTACAGGTGGAGACGCTTTCATGCAAATCAATTATTATTTTTGAAATATTTTGTGTGTGGTGAAATGATTTTTGGTGTGAATAGTGCTGAACTCGGCAAAAATGTTCGGGACAGCTTGACGGAATGGTTTTGTGGGAGGGATAGAGGACACTTTAAGAATCAAGGTGCAGAAAAACATAACTACAAGGACCCCTCTTAGGGTGTGGAAGGAATTGGGAGGGTGGGGGTGGTAAGTACCAGGAGGAACTTACAGCAAGAAAGATCTTACGAAGTTTTGCAATCAGTGGTGGCCTCTGTATGATTTGATAATGGACGTAAGTGGCCACTGAATGGTACTTTTTTTAATATTGTGTGTAATATAATATTATTAAAATATTTAATAAGATTTTAATATTGTGAAGGCTTTGATGCTTTTCCTCTCCTCAAAGATTCCCCTCCCAATATGCTACTACACACACACACCCCACCTATATAAAGGATATAGAGACAACCCTGAAAGGGTGACCAAAAGATTTGAATTGATTGTTAAGGACCAGGATCCAGATTGGGCAGATGTGGATCTAATGTTGTCTGAGATTACAGACACTGAAAACCAATTGACACTAAGAAGAGCAAAATTGCATGTGCAAGCACATTAGAGAGCAGGAACACTGCAGGGGGGAACTGTAAATGATCATTTTCCTTTGAATGATCCCCACTGGTATCCAAATGTCTCTGCTGATTATAACTTTTTGTTTAGATAAAGGAATTGGATGAATTTGGGTCTGGAAAAATGTGTCAATAGCACATGACAGAGAAAAGTTCTGCCAATTTTATATGTTTGCACAGTGTTAGTTTTTATAGTATTTTAATCATTAAAACACAATGCATGGCTTAAGAAGTGAAAGAAGTATATACTTTTGCACTGAAACATGTACCACTATGACCAAACCAGTATATATACTGAATACTGTATAAGCCAATTTATGTAGTTAAATCCAGGCTACAAATGCCCTTAGCTAAATTGGAAGAACTATGAATGCTATGTAAATGATCGCTATACAGAAGATTACTGCCATTTGTGAATATTTTGCATTAAATCTTAAATGCTCATTAAATTCAGTGCAGAAGTACTTCCCAAGTATAGACAGCATAAGACATACTTTTCCAGCTATGAAGAAAGAAATTATACAACACAGATAATTGACAAGGTGCTGTAGTTGAATATGCTTATCTTATATAGCTCATAAACGACAGATTTAGCTTATATATTTCTTTTAAAATTATCTGAGGATGCTCCAGATTTAAGTAGACCACAGAGAGGGAGAGACATGAAATATTCTAGCATACCAAATAATCACTGGAAATCCTGAGACAGTATTTAATGGCTATTCTATTGTCTTTCCCCTCATGAGAACTCCTGAAACTCCAAGTACCTTTACAATTTCTAAAAAGCATTATATTTCTTTACAATAGAGTGATTTTTATTTTTTTTCTAAAACCCCCAGTTGCTTCACAATTCCCACTGACATTAATGGGAGTAATTTGTCTAAACCCCCTATTCATTGCTTTTTTTAAAAAAAATTATTTCAGAGATGGTTTTTAAGTGTAATTTTCTAAAGTGTAATTTTCTAGAAAGCACATAATGTGCGTTCTATTAGTCAGCCTCTCTGAGGCTCATTCAGAACAAATCTTTCCTCTACAAATTTTTGTCTAGATAAAAGAAAATCTGCATAAGGAATGACAATTAGAAAGTATAAACACAAGCAAGTCTACGTCAATTACCTTCTTATAATCCACGAATGCAAGTAATATTTAGTCTGTGTCAGGACATAATTATGGGCAAAATTGTAGCATATCTACCAGTAGTGATTAAAACTAATGTACTGAGAAATTACTAGGTATAATTGTTTCTACCACTCAACTAACAGAGGCAGATGAGGTGGTGTTGTAAAGGAAAGAGAAGTTCATAATATGAATATTAAGCAGTTGCACTTGTAAAGTGTTAAACAATATATTTGATGAATGCGTTCATTTGAACCAGAGATTTGATGAAAAGTTAAACTTTATTACCCACCATACGACATTTTGGAAACTATGAAGTAAAATTGTGATTTTTTTTTTCTATTGAATTCAAGATTAGCTAGTATTTTACTTTTGAATTTCAACTAACTCTCAAAATGATTAATGAAGTAAAGATATATATACTACAGATACACCAACAATTACAGTGTCCCCACTATGAAGTAGGCAATGTATCTCAATGTATTTTATGTATTTTCTCTTAGAGTTCACATTGGAAGCAAGTAGCTTAAAATAAAGAAAAAAAAAAAAAAGGGGATTCAGAGAGCTGAAATCACAGGATCGAGGGATGTCAGGGGTTGGAAAGGGACCATGCCAGAGCAGGACCATATACTATAATCTAGCACAGGTCACAAAGGAACACATCGAGGACAGTCTGGAAAATGTCCAGAGAAGAAAATTTCACAACCTCTCTGGGGAGCCCATTCCAATGTTCTGTGACACTCATAGTAAAGGAGTTCCTCCTCCTGTTGAGGTGTAACTTCCTGTGCTCCAGCTTCCATCCATTTCCCTTTGTCCTTTCATAGGATACAAATAAGAAGCTTCCCCCCTCCTCCCAACACTTAGCCCTCATATATTTATAAACATTGATTAAATCCTCTCTCAGTCTTCTCCAAACTAAAGAGCCACAAGTCTCTCAGCCTTTCCTCATAAGATGAGTTCCAGTCCCTTAATCATCCTTGTTGGGACTCTCTAAAGTAGATTCTTGTCCCTCTGGAGCTGGGGGGCCCAGAACTGGATGCAATATTCCAGGTGAAGTCTCACCAGGGCATAGTAGAGGGGAGCAGAACCTCCCTGCATCTGCTGGACACTCTCCTCCTAATGCACCCCAGGATACCGCTGGCCTTCCTGGCCACCAGGACACACTGCTGGCCCACGGAGAGCTTGTTGTCCACCAGGACTCCCAGGTCCTTCTCCATGGGGCTGCTCTACAGCAGAGCACCTCCCAACCTGGGCTGGCATAATTTATTATTCCTTCCCAGATGCAGTTCTCTGCACTTATCCTTGTTAAAACTCCTTAAGTTCTTCTTTGCCCAGCTCTCCAATAAGTCCAAGTCTCACTGAATGGACACACAGCCCTCAGGTGTATCAATCAAACCTGTCAGCTTCATGTCATCAGCAAGCTTGCTGAGCAGACACTCTGTCCCATCATCAAAGTCATTGATAAGGATGTTGAACAGGACCGGACCCAGCACTGATCCCTGGGGATCTCCACTAGTTACAGCTCTCCAACTGGACTTGGCACCATTGACCTCCACTCTTTGGACAATATTGTTCATCCAGTTCTTAATCCATCTTACTATCTGCTCTGCTATCCCACACTTTCTGAACTACCTCACAAGGATGTTATTGGAGTGCCAAAAGCCTTGCTAAGGTCAAGATAGACTACATCCACTTCTCTCCCTGCATCTCTTAATTTATTCACAACATAATAGAAGGTTATCTGATTAGTCAAGTATGACTTACCCTTGGTAAATCCATGCTGACTAATTCTGATAACCTTCTCATCCATGTGCCTAGAGATGATTTCCGTAAGGAGCTACTCTGGTTTTTCATGGGATGGAAGTCAGGCTGACTCGTGTGTAGTTTTTTGGAATCTCTTCCTTGCCCTTTTTGAAGACTGGAATGACATTGGCTTTCTTCCAGTCCTCCAGCACCTCTCCTGTTTGACATTATTTTGTAAAAATGATGGGAGAGTGGTAGGGCAACAACATCAGCCAGTTCAGTCAGCACTCTTGGGTGCATCTCATCAGGGTCCACGAACTTATGAATATTCAATTTGTATAACTGGTCCTTAACCCAGTCTTCACTGACCAGTGGAGAGTCATCCTTCCACAAGGTTCTTTCCCCTTCATCCAGGGATTGGAGTACATAGGGGCTGGTCTTGGTAGTAAAGACTGAAGGTGTTCAGCAACTTTGCCTTCTCTGAATCCCCAGTTATTAGGGCTGACACCTCATTCAGCACTGGGCCCACACTTGCCCTAATCTTCCTCAGTAAATATCTTAAGTTCTAATCTAATTGTCAATATTGTATAATTTAATTACAGTTGCTTCTTTCTATACATAAAGATATATTTTTTTCTTTTCCGGCCTCAACTGATGCTAGTAGCAAAAATAGGGGTTGTTTTCAATAATAAACTATGAAAAATATCTTGCAAACATTTCCTTCTACCAAACCAAAGACTTTCATTGCATTCTATCTTAAGTAGGTATCAAGAAGTGGCCATTTGAATGAGATGTATCTAAATTATAAACTCTGTTCTTTACCAATTATATATAATTAATCAAGAGAAAATAATTTTAAATATTGTTATAGAGAGTATCTGAAGACTCAGTGATTTTTTTTGAACAGCATGCCCCACGTACAGGAGATATTCAGGAATACAGAAATAAATGGGAGACCTTTGTATGGATGTGATGGCTAAAGTAATGGTTCCTCAGACATTTTATAGAATTATATATTAAAGAAATGACTGATAATTTTTGTTTGGTTTCTTTTCATGGGAAGAGAGAAGAACACGAAAGGAATAAGCTTGTTAGACTTTTATTATTTCAAATTAATATTTTGTTACAATGCATTGGAGTAGAATAATTAAATTGTAAAAAGTAATTTGATAGAATTAACAATGAACACTAAGCAGATGTTATTAATATCATGCAATGATAAATATTTATTGCTATTATATGTACGTCATTGTCCTGGTTTGGGTGAAAACCGAGCAAATTCTGTTCAGTGATTTTACTTTTTCAGCTCAGGTTTTCTAACTGGCTGTGCTTTCTGGAGTTAGCAGCATGTTTTGCAGACAGTGTCTGCTTCTAGCAGTGATAACACCTCATGTTTAGAGTTACTACCAGAGATGGAATGCAGACCAAGGCCATTGCTAGAGTTTGTGTATTGCACTGAGGGGTGCAGAAAAGTGAAAGACCGCA
Source organism: Ceyx cyanopectus (assembly GCA_013401355.1). NCBI lineage: Eukaryota > Metazoa > Chordata > Aves > Coraciiformes > Alcedinidae > Ceyx > Ceyx cyanopectus. Next base: position 10,270 of record VYZU01030565.1, on the reverse strand, counting down.
CCTGCGGGGAGGAGCGGACAGGACAGGTGACCCCAAACTGACCAACGAGGTATTCCAGCCCATACACGTCGTATCCGGTATATAAGCTCGGGGGGCCGGATACTTGTCCCTTTTTTCGCTTCCAGTCTCTCTCCCTTTTGCTTTGGCTAATGTGTTGGGTTTTTTTCTCCCGAGACCCAGTGCCAGCATCCAGCTCCTCCAAAGCATCACGGTGGAGGAGACGGTGACGTAATTACCATCAGGGGGGTTGGGTTTGGTACTGGCTTTGTACATATTTGTATATATTTCATTTTCATTTTTCATTAAATTGTTCTGGTTTCCTTTTTCTAATCACTAAGTCTCTCTCCCTTATTCTTTTTCTCTCCCCCTTTGGGGAGGGAGGGGGGTTAAAAGAGAGCATCTGTTATCGGTCTGGGGGTTGCCCTGACCCTAAACCGTGACAGTCATATAAATGTACTGTTCATACATTTGATGTTAATTTACATGAACAGTATAAATTAGCACAGTTAAAATATTTTAAAATTATCATATAAAATGCTGAAGATTAAATGAAGTTTAAAGTTTAAGACATGTTAAGTGAAACTATCTCGCTCATCTCAGATCACTTTTAACAAGGTCAAATAGTAACATGTTTTTATTTTTAAAGTTTGGAAGATCTTTGGTTTTACTTCTATGTTTTAGGCGTTAAATATCCTTGTATTTAAAATTATTTAATAATAGTAATATCAAAGCATAACAATCAGTATGGACATTATTAAGAAATCTTTTAATAAACTGTCATTAGATTTTCCATTTTCTTTGTGTGTCAGGCCTGAGCTGAGCTATGAAAACCTTAAATGTTTTCAATTGGTATCCTTATGTTTAGCCCCATTACTTGAAAAGCAAATAAAACTAGTGCTTTGGGATTGTCTTTTTTTTTTTTTTCAGTGTTGTTTTGTTTTGGTTGGTTAGTTATGGTTTGTTGTTGTTTGTTGTAGGTTTCATTGCTGCTGCTGAATGGGCTAATCTATTTATTTATTTATGGAAAATAAATCTGAAACTGAAAGACATAGAATCATAGAATGTTAGGGGTTGGAAGGGACCTAGAAAGATCCAAAAACTCCCTCCTTCCTGTCCACACCCCCATCAGTGTGCAAACATGGTGTCCCTTCCCCCCTCCACACCACAAGATCCCGCATCAGGGCCACTTCCAGCTGCATCCCAATCCACACCAACAGCTCTTGCCCATGTGCACACTGTGCTGTGGAAAACCGCCGCGAGCACCCCTCCCCCGGGCAGGGAAAGTAAAAAAAACCTTTCAAAAAAAAACTTGTTACCCCCCTGACAGATGTCTTAAAACAGAGATATTAAGAAGAGACATGGATGTAAGACTTAATAATTAGTCAGTCTAACAATTTAAAAGAATTCTAGTTGTACACAAATACTGTATAGGATATTAATTTAATTTTAAATAACCAAGATAATAAAGGTTAATAAAGTCTACATCTTCTAGGTAATTAAAGCAGGTATTAAATCCTTGAGGAAAAAATGACTGATAAAAAGCAGCAGTAGAAAATAATAAACTAAAACATTTGGCTGCTTAAATAAAAGGATTTAATTATATACAGTGTAGTCTTGAGAATCTGAAGAGACAGCAAGGAAGAAATGGAAAGGAACTGTACCTCCATATACCACTATTTTTTTGTTGACAAGTAGACATGTTCAACTAGAAAGGCAATATAGATCAAAAGACAGATATGTGGATCTAGTCATCCCTTAAGATAACTGAGAGAGATTAATCTTTTAAGCAGTTGTGATTTGAAGTAAAAAAAAAAAAAAGAATTGTTTGAAAGACTATAGAAGAAATGTTGCAGAGAGCTTTTATAGGCAACTTTCCCAAGTCTTTTACAAACAATGTTTTGAACAAAAATGTTAAATTGCTATCACCTTATTAGTATACAATGATTGCAATGCAACTTAAATTATCCATGCCTTTTGAAAGCTATTTCCCACAGGAAAAAGCAGATTAGAATGCAGAATGTATTCCCTCTCCTGAGAAAAGCAAAACAGAATTTAAAAAAGTTTAGTAAGACTTCCTGACTATAGTTAGAAAAATGATTTAGAGTAAAAAAAAATTTAAAAAAAGAGTTGCTGATATGTTCATAGGACATAAATACTGTGTTCAGGGAGCCTCAGAAGGATGAAAATTCTCTTGACAACTAACAGCCTAGAGCAGCATTGATATTCTCTAGATAACTTAGAGCCAAGAGCAGCATTGACAAGCTCAGGAAAATCTCTGTTCTTAGTCCTCAGAATTATCTTCTAAGTAATCTAACACAAACACTAATCTGTAAAAACCAAGACTACAGGAAATTCTGTCAGTGGAGGATGACAATGATCTATTTGTATATCCTGTTACTGTAGATATGTATATAAAAAGTCCTTTTTTGAATGCAAAATAGGTACACACAGAAAGTTAGGGTGAAATTTAAAGGACAGTACAAAGATAGAAAATAGCAATGTGAATGAAAATAAGTTAAATTATTTCAAAAGGTTTTGAACAACCAATCAGTTACAAATATTACAAATACTTGTTATTAAAACAAAAAGAATGTCTCATTTTAAGTTATCACACATTTTACTGTCAAACTATTAAAGCAGTGGATTAAGGATTTTTTTCTTTTTCTAAACCATGACATTTAGATTTTCTAAAACATTTAATAAATAACTTAATACTTTTCTATCTTTGTACT
>VYZU01030564.1:130864-151196 GCA_013401355.1 Ceyx cyanopectus | reverse complement strand
TAACAGGAAAAGCAGCATGAATTATTACAAAACAAAGTTTAGCCTCCACTGGTAAAAGTGAAGTGTTTTTTTGCAGCTGGTATTCTGGAAGTTTGAAAAAGCAGCCCCTCCACTAAGGAAAGGGACTGGACGATTTACATTGACCACAAGCCTGACTGAAGGATGAAAAAGCCATCAAGTATTCTGAATGGCACTAATTAGCAAGGAAAGCTCACATGGGGTGCAGCAGAGGGCCTGGCACAGTGCCTGGTGAACTCCGGGGTACAGAACTGCAGATCTCCCTCAAAGAAACTTTCATGCTTAGCACATAACATGAATCTGCCCCTTTAGCTTTTTAACCTGCTTTGAGAGCTAAGCTTTGTCAGAGTTACAACTCTAATTGGGTTAGAGAACTCCAGGCCAGTCTGCCTGTCCCCAGATGCAGTTATGGGATTGTTTCAAACTTGTCTTGGGCACATGTGTCAGCCCTATGTGCTGTGTGGCTCTTAAGCCATGATTGCATGGTGCTGTAACTGCATCTTGGAGATGGAAACCTGGAGTCCTTCACAACTGCAGTGCAGGACTGACCAAAATGAACCTAAAATGGCTGTATTCAAAGGGAAGGGTATTTCTTTTCCTTCTCATGAGAGTTCCAAGAAGCTCAAACTTTTTATCTACGTAGTGTTTATACAAGCCTGCTTTGAACTGCTCTTTCATACCTTAAATGTCACTACAGAAATTGCTTGGTTTCTACTTGCCCCTATATAGTAAACTAATCAAAGATTGGAGGAACTTCATCTTTATTTATTAGGCTCTTCTGATTTAAAGAGATTGTGAGTTCCATCACACATCTGGTGGCTGAAAGCCTAGCGAAGAGACCAGGAGCACTAACAGCCTGAAGCTGTTCCCTCCAGCACATCTGTCAGACAGCAGCTAGGGATTGAAGTGACCAGTGTAAGGTCCCTGGCAGCTGCTGCCAAAAAAAGCTCTTGCCAAACTCCGAATGCAGAGTTTTGTCACATATTTATAGTCTATTTGCTAGTGTTCCCTCAGGCTGTGCTTAAGACCTTGCACTGGGAATGTGAAGGAAATAGTTTTCTGCAAAAACATCATACTTCCATGAAGGAGGAAGATGGTTTGATTTGCTTTTTTTTTTAGGATCATGGCTGTGAAAGACTGAAAGACCTTCCTTAGAGAACATCAGGGGACAGCAAGGTGTCTCAATATATACTCTAAGGATGGCATTCACACCCTTATGGACCACCAGTTGTCAATGGTAAACTTCCCTCTCCATGTCTCTTTCCCCTGTTCTACAGTAGGTTGGTGATGTATTTCCTACCTTGAAAAACAAGCTTCCCTAACAAAAAGGATGCTTTTGTTTGTTTGTTGGCTTGCTAGAAATCCTAGTGAACTGCCAGCTGCAGAAGAGGACAAAAGCACAACTGAAGAACACACAAATTAAACACCTGATGCCACGTGTGATTAAAGACTCAGGTGTATTTTAAGAGAAGAGCAGCCAGCTTCCCCGAGGGCAGCCTCTGGCTTCAGTTTCATGAGAAATACAGGGTACAGAAGTACCTGCTAGAGTCAACTCATTCTGAAAGGTTGCAGTTCAAAAAGGCAGGCAGCCATCCTGAGGCCAGATATCTGTTCTCCTTTGCTCCTTTCCCCAAAGGAGGGACAAAGTACAATGTTGAACATGTGAGTTCTACCTTCAAGATTGAAGACACTTACCATTCTTCTCACAGCAGCCATCAAGACAGCAGGACTTGAAGCCAGGCTGTTGCAAAGAGAGTTTAACAGCCCCTGTACAATGCAACGAAAGCTTTTTTGGATTACTTTCATGTGATTTTTCTGAGGAGCAGGAAAATGTGAGAGTTCCTTCTCCTGATGGTGATCAAATGCTGCTTCCTGACATGAAAAATTTCCTCACTGTAAGCAATGAGTGCTCTGTCAATGTAAGCAAAGAGGAAAGTTACATACAGCACTTCCCACAGACTTTTTGCTGTATGTTAGGTTCAGCTTGAACAGTTACACAGTATATTCATTTTACTGGTAAGCTGATTCTATCAGAAAGCATGAGGTTTTATAGTCATTTTCATAGTTAAAAGTGAGAAATTCTCTACTGGTAATCATGACAAAACAGATACAGAAAAAAGTTCATTTAGAAAGCTGTCTTTGTAGAAGAAAATTTGTTAAGAAAATCAGTCCTTAGGGTGAGCTTAGTTTAGACTGCATTGATCCCCAGAGGGAAGATTATTTTAGGTGAAAGACTATATTGAAAATCATGCTGTTCTCCATTTCTTATGTGCTTAGTCTTTTCCTCTGCTAGTAGAAGAGTCTGAAAGATCTTGAAATGCACTGTAAAGGGCGAGAAAATTCATCTTGCTGTTCTCTGGGCATCACAAGATCCTGGAATATTTGCACAGAAAGGAAACTTGTCACACTCTGGACCACATCAATGGCATATTGTTGCTCTGTGGCCCTACTCCTGGAGCATCATAGATTACAAAGCAATATTCTAACAGTTGTCATGATGATGCAAAATTGTGTGGCATGTCCCACATGTCCCCCCCACCTACACTGTGTGGAGTTGAAATCTTGGCTTAAGGAAATGGCAGCTCACCTGAAGACACTGACATCTGGTTTTCAACCCAGGATACTGCCACAGACTCAACTGAAGGGAGGAAGATGCTGAACGCCTGGCAGAGTTTGCTCCATGGCTACAAAACATATTGATGCTTCCATCCTTAAAGAAGCAGCATGAGTTCTGTCACCACCATCATGCAACACCATTCTAACTTACAAAGAAAAAAACATTTAAACTCCATAAAACAAAAGAACGATCAAACTGATTGCACTGGGGGAAGTTCCCAGTGCTGTCACGTTTCCCCACTGTCCTTTCAATCATACATTTATTCTGTTTTCTCTAAAGCTGGTAGATGGATTTTCACAGTTAATTGGGCCTGAAATTATTTATTTATTTTTTTTGACAATTGATTGAGAGTGCAAACCTGGGAACACAAATGTGAAATCCAGAGCAGAGGGCATTGAATAACACAGCCCCGTGGGTCAGCCATTCTGCTGGCTGTGGTTCAGAGATGTTTGAAACCCATCCACTCTTCAGCAGCATAAAAGAGCCATTTTCTACCCAGTTACCAGGAACAGAAACAGTCAACAGCAGTGGCTATGGGGAGCTACAAAGCCTTGTATAGCCAAGGTCACAGTCTGAGCAAATGGTTCAGCTCAGCTCCAACAGAGAGATGCTGTTGGTAAGAACCCCTGGCACAAAAGCACATAAACTGGTGTGTACTGGTGGCAGGGGGATGAGGGCAATGATGAGCAGACTGGAGCCTCTACAGCATCAGCCAAAGTGCAATATGTGTGGCTCAAGGGTATCTTTTGAGCATTCCTGAGAAATGTGCAACTGTAATAGTAAGCCTTGGGATATTCCAAAGCTGTACCATCCTCAGAGAGACCCAAAATATTGAGCAGGTCCTTTATATCTGATTTCAGAAATTATCATTGTTTTCTTAATCCTCAATTCTTCTGAGGCATCTGCAAAATGGAAATGGAACAGCAAAAAGCACAACCAGCCAGAAAAAAGCTGTTTAGAAGATGATTGAAAGATTTGAACCATCACAGTATTATTGTGTGCACTGGAGGGGAGACCTTAATTAGTTCCTAAAACAATGTCTACTGATGCCATGCATTGTTAAACATTTATTTTCTCCCTTCTCATCCCTGCTCTTTTAGTACAGGGTAAACTCTAAACCTGTACTGCAGTTTATAAAGCACTATTACATCCCTTAAAATGCCAAGTGTTATACATGCATCATATCTTTTCCAATGCTCCTCAAGTATTTATGGTTCTGACACTAAAACTGCCCCTGATATCTGACCCTAATCTAGGGAGTTCATTACACCAAGGCACAGTTTAGGCCACTGCCTCCCAATGTGTGAAAGCAAGCACAAACTTTACCACCCAGCAGGACAGTTAATATAAATGTATGATAGGAGTAGTGTTTATTGGAAGAAAACATTAATGGAAATTGAATGAAGAAATCCCCCCAGTATCAGAATCACACCAGAATATATTTTAGAAAATAAATCTTATTCTACTTTTAAAAAACTAATTGCATTTGTGAGATACTCACTTAAAATAGAAATGATGGTCTCTCACAGTTAAATTTGTTTTTCAAAGGTGTGAATTTTCTTTCAGCTCTAATACTGGAAGATGGACCAGAAATTTTATCTGAAGTTCAGAGGTTTGGGTTTTTTTCCTCATGCACCAAATGTTAGCTTCACTCAGATAAGAGGAGGAAGGATTTACTGGTTATTTTGACCTTCAAAATAGGTATTGATGAGTAGATAGTAATTTTTTATGAATTACTACTTAATACATTTCACAAGGACTATGTTGCCTTTACCTTCTAGTTTTCTAGTAAGTAAAAAAACAAAACAAACTAAACCAGATTGTAAGCAAGGTCAGCGAACAAAAATTGTAAGCACGTTAACAACTTTTATCACATTTAGAATTCACAAGAAGTTCACAATATGAAAAAGATGCTTAAGTTCCATCAATAACATCTAAGAATTGTTATCTAGATGAGATCTACAGGGAACAAGGTAACTCTACAGACAACACAACAGTAGTGGGAGTGCAAGAGGAGAGCAAAGTTCAGCACTGCTAGAAGGCTACTGCAGCTCCAGGAGCCAAGCACATTGCTGGAGGGTGTGAACCATAAAGATGTTGCATGGAATTACAGGCTGCTGCATTTGCTGAGCTATTTGGTACAAGATCTCCTCTAAAGCCTGTGAAAATGAGCTGAAATAGGGCTATCTTACACAGCAATACTGCCCAACAAAGCTGGGCAGCATATGGATTGTGGGGATCCCACTGTGTTTGCAGTGGAGTTGTCTGGCCTTTCGTTCTGTCAGAAAAAGACTTGTTAAGATCTAGGTGGATACTGAGGTCCATGAAGGAGCTCTAGAGGCCAGGCTGGGTCCCTTCTCACTCCCTGGAGCCAGGCTGTGATGTGCACTCCCAACCATCTACCCCTTCTATAGCTTTCAAGTCCTTAGAATATGTATTCAGACAAGGAAACATCAAGAAGTCTGCAGGATTATTAGTTAGGATTATATAATTTTTTCCTTTCCAATGCAGGCAATAATCTTAAATCAACGATAAATTCTAACCAGAAGGAAAATAAAAGTAATGTAAATATTGTAAAACAAGCAAGTTTTTAAGTATCACCTACTTACATAACAGCACCCTCTGAGCCTCAGAATCCTATCAGCTTACTGATAAAAACAGATTTTTGCCTCAGTTAGTACTGCAAAGAGCTCCCAGAATGGAATGAATTCTGCTGTGTCAAACTGCAGGTTCTTTATTACTGGTAATAACGTAAAAGGCACAAAAAGCAGCTTGATTCTTAGATCCCAAGAGCAGCTGGGAGCTCAAGCAACTACAGAAATCATCCTGCAGCTTGTAAACAACACAAATGTGATCAGGAAGTCAATAACAGTGAATGAAGAGGGCCCTTTATGATGCCATGGTTATACACTCACTTCAGAAGCAGACTTTAAGGTCAAAAAGCACTCCATGTCTTCTGCAGAAGAGGAAAAATGCCACGTTTCAGGAAATCTGGTACCATTTCCTTTACTCTGAAGCTCCATCCTTTCCCTTCTCCTTTCCAGAAGGTGTTTCTTTTTTAGGGGGCACTGCCCCCTTGTTTCTGTGTGTGCTGTCACTTGTGCTGCTGCTCCATTCTCATATATATATATGATTTAGTTAATTTCTTTTCACTCTGATCTTCTTCAGTGTCTTTGTACTTTACACCTTATTTTTGTGCTTCCTCTCCTGCCTGTTTTTACCTAAGGGTACAGCGTTCAGTGTCTTTAAACGTTGGGAATTTGGATACATTTATTAAGTATAAAAGGCAGCAGAGGATAGAAAGAATGAGAAAAGATTAAGGTTTATCTCAACAGCAATGATCTGTGCTACAAGAAGCACTGAAAGGTCCTGGGAAAAAAATATGATCTCCTGTGCCATAGGCAGATTCTTCACTAATTTGAAAATCTGCTGGAAAAAGTTTAGAAATAACATGGAAAACACTAAAAGTTTCAGAGCAAGCTGAAAGACAAACAATTTTTCTATTCCATGCTGGATTTGAACTCCATCACACAGGGAAGAGCTGAACTCCACTGCCACCTGAATGGTGTTTTAGGGAATTAGGAGTGTCTTCCATTTGCTCTGCTGCCTTGAGATAGCTACAGATTCTTTGGTCTTTTAAGGAATAAAGAATTTTTGCCTTCAGTTTGGATGGATGTCATCCATTAACCATCCCACTTTCCTCTGTTCTGACAAAACAGTTTATACTATTTCTAAAAAAAAATCTCTAGCTCAGCAAAGAAACCTCATTACTAGCCAGCTAAATAACAATGTTCTCATCATAACATTTCTCTCCCAGCATAAATGAATACTAGTAATTAAATGTTAGCCCTCATATTTTATGGAGGCTGAATCATCTGAATCTGATTAACCTCCAAAAGAGGCAAAAATTAACTAAAAATGCCCTTTCCAGTTAGAAGGGAATATAATGCTAGTATGAGTGAAAGGAGCTGGTAAAACAACAGCAGAAGCTGGCATGCAAGATGCAACAAGTTCTTTGGGTTCCTGCAGCACAGAATGTAGTCTATTCACCATTTCTGAGCCAGGTGACAGCCCTACACGTGGCAGACTCTCATAAGAGGGCAGCGTGCTGCAAATCCAGTCTGCTAACAACAGAACTTATTTCAAGGAACTTCTGAATAAAAAAATTATTCCCCAGTATTTGATTCTTTTTTTCCTTATTTTTTGGGCTATATATGCAAAATAAGATAAAGAACTGAATACACAGTTATTGTGATTTCCCAAACTGTACAAGACGGGGTATTCACATATATGTGAAAAGACAAAGCTAACTTGCATGTGGAAATATGTTTACCTGCAATTTTGATTAAAGACCTTTTACAAATTGCTAGAAGTCTGAACACAAGGCTGGAGCATCAAAGCACTGTCATGTGCTTTGATCCTGCTCAGGCAGGGGGGTTGGACTAGATGATCTTCTAGGTCCCTTCCAGCCCCTAATTTCTGTGATTCTGTGATGTATTGGTAACTGTGCTGAGCACCTTAGTCAAGGGTACTCTGAGCACTGGTGCAGCCACAGTGGTGTGAGCAAGTGCAACCAGCCTCTTCGAGCTGGGAGCAGACATGGGGCTTTTGCCACATCCTTTGTCTCAAAAGGCAGAAGCCAGCAAGCCAACAGTGCCCCAGCAAACAGAATGATGCTTCCAAACTCTCCATTGTTGCCTTTAATGAAGCAGGATGCAAAACTCTGCTCTTCAGAAACCCCAGTGAATGGGATTAAGCTTCTGAATTTCTGCTGATTGGATTACTACTGGGTTCGTATAAATACACAGTAACACACAACTTTGCACAGTGGGAATCATAGCTGCAGCTGATTCTACTGGGAATGAAAAATTGGCAGTGCTCTGCATCTCACATGCCAGTCAGGACATTCACACCTGATTAGAGCTGTGTTATTTATACAGCTATAAGTATTAATTTATCTGCATTTCAGCCTTAAATTCTGAATTAGATTATCATAACTCAAGCCCGTGTGCCTTAAAGAGTTTTCCATCTAGAAATGCCCAGCTGCACTTCCCCAGGAGGCACATTTATTAAATAGACAGGAAAATATTATACAAAATTCAACTTTAGGATCCTAAAGTCAGTATTCTTTGATTTCCTCCTGGTGCAGTAACAAACCTGACCATTATGATTAGCCCTTTTGAAGATGTGGAGTTGGAAGGAAGGAGAAATTCAAGATTGCTCCACCCTTATTTGCAGATGTGGACACCACTGAGTTTCTTTGGAATAAACCCAGTCCTCTGCCCCATCCACACAGTGGAGATGACTGCCCATAAGACTTTGGAATATTGTTGTCCTATTTGTCACATTAAAGTATTCATGGGAACATGCTGCTGGTGCCTAAATGGTCTGTCCTTGGCTGGTTCCTGCTGTCATTTTAAGTGGCCATCACAGAAATGGGCAGATGACTAATCCTTTGCCTCCACAGGGAAATGTTCTGATGGCTGTGACAGCTACACTAAATTCAGAGCCAGACACAACATTTTTGGTGAATACCAATGTACCAAAAAATGTAACTTCAGCTGACTTAATATAAAATAATTGGAAAATAAATAAAATAACTGCATTGGAAGTTTTGGCTTCATTTTTTTTTTCCCTGGGGTCATATTCCCATTAGTGAAGAACAGGAGAGAGGATTCTTCTGTCACCCCAGCTCCAGGGTGCACAACACACATTCCCCATGTCTTCTCAAACAATTCTCTAACCATTTGTCTCTCTGCACAAATGCTGGAGATTAAATGCTTCAAGCAAGCAAACTTAAACTTCTTGTTCAATATGAAAAATAATAATTGCCATTTTCCTTCATTTGGAAAAAAAAAAAAATTCACTTTGATTCAGACACACCCCCCCTTTTTCAGGCTTGCAGGAGACCAAAAATGAAGAAGCTGCACACTTGCTGTGGAAACACCTTTGCCAGGTAGCTGGTGTGCAAGTCTGTCAATGTAATGAGCAGCAGCAGCCCATGGCAGCTTATCAGCATTCAAAAAGGGATTTCTGGATGTACAACAGCCTGCAACCCGGCACTGCCTCAATGAGTCCTGTGTAACTTGCTCCTCCTCTATCTCCTCCTGAGTGTTTAATATTCTGCAGCTGAAGGAGTTGAGGTTGTCATTCTCTAGGATCCCTCAGCCCCAAGAACTGCAAGGTAATATTTTACTTATTATTTAGTCAAAGCAGGATATTCCCATTTAAGATTTAAAACAGATCACAAGATAAATTTTTTTTATTATTATTTCCTTTTTAAAACATCTGTGGCCAGTATCAGAGAAGGCCTTTTTGATTAATTAAAGAATACACAAAAGTAAAATATTTGCACATCTGAAACCCTTTCTTTTGCTGTTATCTGAAAAGAAATAAATTGAAAGGAAGAAAGGAAACCACACATTGATTTAAAAAAAAAAAATCTTTGACCACAGGTCAAGCAGTCACTATATTTACACCATGTTTACTTTTCACAGGAACCTTCCCTGTCTCATTAGTAGCCTTCAAATGCACAGTGAAGACAAGCTGTGGCTCTGAGCTGCAAAATCACACCAGTGCTAGTGCCTTCAATTTCAAAGTTTAGTTATTTTTAACAAACTTTTTGGCAAAAGCACTCAACTCACTGGCACGTGTGTGCTGCTGCTTTCCATCTGCCTCCAGAAACTGGGCTTGCTTGGAAAAGGTGCTAAGGAAAAGCTATACAACAAATCAAGGATTGAAACAGAGCAGATTAGAGATAGTATTTCTTTCCTATCTTAAATTTCAGTATTGGATAAATGCAGCTTTCTGTATCTTTGTTAGATGCTGTCTATATTTAGAATTTAAGAAGAGATCAAAAATCACAGAACACACAGCTCTGATAGACTCCAGATTTTCTCACCCACATTCTGCTTTCTGTTCCTACTGCTGTCATCATGGACTTGTTTGTCATTCAGATGCCCAGTGTGGGAGCCACCCAGATGTACTTTGCTTACACCATACGTAGTCAATACATCTAAAAACTTCAGTCTCCTCCATTCCAAAGGCTGTGTGTGCATGCTCTGCTGATGGAAGTCATGCAGTCACCTTTGCAAATCTGCAAAAACCACAGTCCAATGGAGTATCCGGGGGGGGGAAATAAATAAAAGAGTTTTCTGTCAGAAAACGAAACCATTAAAGTTGTATTTCCCTCATCCCTAGGTTATCAAAGTCTAGGACCTTCTATTTGGACCCCAAGCACAGCAACAAAACTCATTGGTAGAATGACCTTAAAAACAAGGAGCTAGAGAATATTCAAAAAAACATAAGGCTGATACTCTGTATGTATTAGATTGCCTTGTTAGGAAAGACCTATTCAAAGTAATTGATGACTAGAATCAAATTTCTGTCTTAACAGCCTCTAGTAAATATTGTACCTCTATCAGATTGGATAAACAGTGTGATTGCTTCATCAGATTGCTTGATAAATAGAAAACTAAATTTATAAATACATTTTTTAACTAAAAATGTATTAATAAACCTTAGCAACAAGTGTGGGTTTATGATCTGTTCGAGATTATAGAATTTCTTTTCACTAGGCAGACAGGTGATTAAAATCACACTATCCTGAGGATCCATCACACAACAATCACTTGTACATGTTTGCAGAATAAACGAGTATATCAAAGGCACACTTAATGCTCTCAATAGCATTGGAATCACCCTCTAAGGGCTGCAGTTGCAGGAGTATGCTGTGTTATGCCTAGTTACAGCATAAAAAAAACTGTTTAATTGCCTACCTGATATGTTCATTTGGTCATGGAAACCCACCAGTAGTATTCAGGAGGAGCCAATCAGTCAAGGAATCATTTGCCAGGAATTTATAGTATTTTTTTCATTTGCTGTCATACAGTTTTGTTTGTATCTTAGTGGTTTAAGAGTTGGGTCTTGACTATCTTATTCATGCAGAGTAATAATTCACTCTCTCATCTATCAGACCCCCAGAAGTCAGTGGAATTCTCTGAAAATGAGCTGCAGTTCTACAGCTGATGTATGGCATTCCTATCACACCCAGGATCTCATAGCTGGTGAAAGAATTGGGTAAATATTTTAGAAACACAATCCTGTGCAGATAAAAATTAGCAGAGCCACAGTAATTCAGCTGAGCAGCTGATTATTTACCTACGTGTGTAGAGTAATACAAGAAGAAGGTTTTCCTAGTGTCTCTCAGAGGGAGCATGTGGTTTACATTTAGCACATCACCCTGGGGCATTAGGCAAACAAGCAGCCCACTGCACCAGTCCAAGTCAGAGAAATGTTATGACTTCCCAATGACCAAAATCAACTCGTGGCAGCTAAAGATAAGCAGCAGAAACTCTGAAGCTGACTTTGCAATGTTCTTGTCTTCCAATAGCACAGCATTGTCAAAAGCAGCCAAAAAATGCTGATTTTTGCATTCAGAATAAAAGGAAAGATGAATGAAATTGCAAGAAGAGGACAAATACACAATATATGTCCCTTGCCTGAGGTTATATCACAGAAAGTCTTGCCTGATACAATGGAAAAAAATACTTAAGATTTATATTTTCCNTCCCACACACTGATACTGTATAGACAATGGTGAACAGTAGTCTGTTATTTTGGGTTTTCTTCATTATCATAACAGAGTATTATGCTTTTATATGTCATCTTGCAGGCTATTAATATTTATATCAGCCATGCAGGATGCTTATTTCTTTTTCTTACCATTAAAATAAGACTTAATTAACTCATTTTTATTGAAATTTGACTTTACTGCACATTAGCCACTGTTATTACTGTAAACTTGTAAATCATTGTGAAAGCATTTATTTTTATTATGGAGTATATTACTTGCTTTATATTCCAGAATGCCTGCTGATTTAGTCTTTGATCTGAGTATGAACATTTAACTTAATAGTCTCAAATGTAGCTTAAGGGATCTGAATCCATAATGAAAACATAAATGATGAACTGTCAGTTTTCAATTATCTGCTTTTTTGAGTAACCTGATGTAAAAAAAAAAAAGAGAAAAAGGCTGGATATCTGGCATACAGGAAAATTTTCCAAGCAAAGACATTGAACTAGTTTGTCCAGTTCATTCCACAGGTCTCTGCACCATCTCACTCACCCAAAGGAGCCCAGATGGGTGCAGGAAGGAGAGTTTGGAGCTTCTGACTTACTTAGAGCAAAGGTGGGACAGGATTTGGGGGTCCCAAATTGCCATATATCAAAATTTTCTGCAAGCCTTTGCAAAACTCTCCTTCCAGAAACTGTACATGCTGTTCTACCTGTAGCTCTGCAAAACCAGTTTCATTCTTCTTTACAAGGCAGAGTGAATTAACCTGACTGTGGTCAGAACAGTGTATCAGCAACTCCAGAACTGAGCTCAAAAGCGGTATAAACTTCCAGTACCAAAATCACCTACTCACAATGGCCCTTTATAAAGGCCATGGCTATTAGCACTTTATTAATAGAACCTGGTACCAAATATACAGATTGGTTGCAGTAAGGTTGTTCCTGTACAGCTTTAATAACAAGGCAAAGAGTAACTTACTTATTTTCGAGAAAATTTTATTCATATTCCCTATAGGAATTTTTGTTGTGTCTTTTACATACAAAAGTCTGTAATTGCTTGGTAAAATAACTTCTTTCCTCATTCATATTTTATAGAAAAATTTGCATTTTTTATTTTCTGCAGCAAGATCTACCTGTGAGTTCTCAATTTTGCCACTTGGCTTTTCCTTTTCCTTGGCAGGCAGGCTTCCTGCACACTGCTGTTCTGCTGGGAATACAGATTTCAGTGGATGTACTTCACTACCTTGGCTGAGTTACTCCTTCCATTTCATCAGATATCTATGCTCTTTATGTATGGTTTAAATTAATAATAAAATGTTTATAATACAACAGAAACACTGATTTAAATAGATTGCCTTCCTTTGGGAAAATCATTTTCTGTCCAGGCCACCTAATGTATCCAAACTACAGACCCCTCCAGTTATACACTGAAAAAAACATAGACTAACCCACAGCATTCCTCATGGGTCACCTGAGTGCAAATCTCAGATGTCTGTTAGGTGCTCAGAATATGATTGCTGCTGTCTCGTGGTACAGTCAAAGAAGAATGACAGCCACTTACTGGAGTGTGAGCAGACTGCATCCCCTGCTGGCTCTGGCCATATGTCTCCATTAACTGCACAGCCACTGGGGCACAGGTTACACAAGCACACACTTGTAAAGGACTTCAGAGATTATTTAGCTCATCTGGTTTTTTTTTTCAGCTTCTAGCTACAACATTCTAGAGAAAAAAATCTATGGATCATCTTGTACAGTGTATTTTTTCATTTACAGGGGAATAAAATAAGTTCAGCTTTGCTATTCATATTATTTTTTTTTCTTCAAAGTTTGCTTGGGTGCAATAGGATGGGTTTGTATGAGGTTTGCATTTATGTTACAATCAATTTACCAGCTTTTCATATTTTGCAGACTTCAGGCTGACTGATCAACACAGCTCCTTGCCCTGATGCTCTGAACTGTACCCATGTCAATGCTGAGAGATGTTTATCTAACCTTTCTAAAAGTCCTCCAGGCATACGGATCCCTTATTGTCACCAGGGACTCTAACCCAGTGGTTTATTCTTCCAAATGTTGAGTTTTGTGTGAATATCCTCCTCGCCAAAATTCAAACCAATTATATTTGTCAGGATATTTGTCATTTGAGGTCTGTCTTAACAGATTTGGTACACAAATGTAAGTACTTCTTCCCTTCTCCATAGTTGATCTTTTTAGTAGAAAATGATGGGAAATCACTTGAACCATTAGCTTTTCAGCACCACCTCTCAGTAAGGACATAAGAAACACCACACTGGGCAGACAGCAGTGGTTGTGTGACTATGAGTGGCCAAGAGCAGCTGCTTGGGAAAAAAGACAAAGCAAAGAGAAATGATGCTTCTCTTAGCATTGCTTCCTCTAGCCCCAGAAAACTGCTCAGAAACATGAAAAGTCAAAAAACTCTCCCCTCCTTTTCATATCATGACATTTTCCAGATTATATTTCAAGCCAGGATCCTAAGGCAATGAGTATTTGGATTTATATATTCAGTATAAGAAAAATATTTCCTTCCTGTTTAACCAGATCTGTGCCCCAAGTGGCATATTATAAAGAAAATAACTTTATAGTGACCTGCCTAGTACATTCCTATGTTCATCATTCTTGTCACCACCATCCTTCAGCTTTCTGCTTCTCCCCACTGAGAAGCATAAGGGCAGCAGGTAAGCCAGGGAGCAGGGCTGTACCCCCACAGCCCCACAGTGCCCACAGGAGAGCCCCTGGGGTAGGAGAAGCCCCTGTGGGGTCTTCCACAGCCCTGTCTCAAGACACAGCTGTTGGCACAAAAATATAGCAAATGCACTTGGCCTGTTTATTGGAGTAAATAATTTTCTGAGTAGAGCATTAAAAATCAACAACTTTTTTTTTTTTCCTTTTACAGTACCATAACACTTTTCTGTAAATGTAAATCTGCACCAGTTACAGGGCTTCTGTAAATATAAAAAGTTGTGATCTTTATTTCAAATTTCTACCTTCTGCTTGCAGAAATATGTAGAGATTGCATGGAACTGACATGCAATTGCTTAAATAAAATTAACTCTTTTTCAAGATTCCCACTGCAGCACACTGATCAAAATAACACGGTTCCCTTTTTGAGCTAATAAGAAATAACAAAATATTCATCAGCACCATATATGCACAGTTAGTAGTTCCTTAGCAACTAAAGTACTATTCCCTGCAGAGAAAGACAAAAATTTGAAAAATATACGTCTAGCTGGTATTTGCCTGAGGTCTGTAACATAAATCAAATTTTACAGGGCTTTGACATTTTAATGCATTTATTCTGTTTCCAGCCAACAGCTTAACCCAGGCTAAATTTTGGTTCGTGACACATTTTATGCATAATGCAGTATGTACAGACTTGTCTGGAGAGGGAATATTGCCCAGTGTGAGCACAGGGACTTGGCATCTTCTGGTAGTTCACTGGGATAATGTACTACTAGGTGGTGTGTTTTCATCAAATGTAGATATAATTACATATCATTGTTTTAGGATCATCATGATGAAAAATACTCTCATAAATTTGAAAGCAGATTTGTACTGCAGTTCTACTTTGCTACTGGTTTTTCAAAATTTATAAAGCCATATCATACAAATACAGTGCATGATACAATCACAGAACTCTAGAATGGTAGGGGTTGGAAGGGAGCTCTGGAGATCATCAAGTCCAACACCCATGCCAGAGCAGGGGCACCTAGACTAAGTCACCCAGGAACAGATCCAGGTGGGGCTGGAATGTCTATCTATAAATATCTGTTCCATCACCTTTCCAGGGATGGAGGTGAGGCCAAGCAACCCACACTTACCTGGGTCCTCCTTTTTAAAGATTGGGACAATTGTGAAATTTGTACAAAATGTCTATAAATCGGCCAAAATTCTACAGGCCAAATATTTAATCAAAATTTATTGATTAAATAATAAAGAATAACTAAATATTAATATTAACAAAATATTAATATTGATTAACTAATAAAGAATTTATACCAACGAGAATTGTTTCAAAAGCAAAAATTGTTTAAATTCCCTTTCCATCAAGGTTTTTTAGGCTGCTTCACCTTAATCTTTCTTCGAATTTTGCACACTAAAAATCACATTATATGGCCATTATTCTTTCAAAGTATCACTGTGAGTCAATGTAATTTCTTTCAAATTGTGTATATCCTTAGGGAGATTTTCTATTTAATCTTGAAACAGTCATAACATTTGCTCTTTTGTCAAAAGAAGAAAAAAAACCCTCACCATTCTATTTTACTGTAAAGCTATGTTTGACCTCCTGTTTGAACACTCTGGACTTCATTCCTAACGGGCAGTGAGATGGACTGAAATACTCCTTTTCTTGTTCTATTTGTACTACCAAGGCTGGCAGATGAACTGATAGCAGTTTTCCCTGCATTGTGAGGGAATATATTAGGCTTTAATATATTATGCTGTGATTTGGTTGACAGTGTGACTCAACTGAAATGGAATCTCTTCTTGTAGACAATTTATTAATGTGAAGACAGGCTTCATGCTGAAAAGGCTGCTACCAGCTTCCAGATTGGTGGTGTAATTTTCACTGTGCACATTTAATATCCATTATAATTAATGAAAATTGAAAGACTATACAGTGAGCAAAAATAGAAACATAGAAGCACATTTTCAAAATAAGATTAAGACACTTCCAGTGCCTGAAGGGGCTCCAGGAAGGCTGGAGAGGGGCTGTTTGCAAGGGCCTGGAGTGAAAGGACCAGGGGTAATGGGTTTAAATGAGAGCAGAGGAGATTGAGACTGGATCTCAGGAAGAAGTTCTTTCC
This sequence comes from Ceyx cyanopectus, assembly GCA_013401355.1. Classification (NCBI taxonomy): domain Eukaryota; kingdom Metazoa; phylum Chordata; class Aves; order Coraciiformes; family Alcedinidae; genus Ceyx; species Ceyx cyanopectus. Next base: position 135,164 of record VYZU01030564.1, on the reverse strand, counting down.
CTTGAGGGTGGTGGATGAGTGGAACAGGCTCCCCAGGGAGGTGGTTGAGGCCCCATCCCTGGAGCTATTCCAGGTGAGGTTGGCCAAGGCTCTGAGCAGCCTGGGCTAGTTGAGGGTGTCCCTGCTCCCTGCAGGGGGCTGCACTAGATGCCCTTTGGAGCTCCCTTCCAGCCCTAAACATTCTGTGATTCTAAGTCAGGGCATAAAATCTACACAGAAACAGTTTCTTTTTAAAGAGAGTCATAGCTGGGCAAAGCATGTAAAAAGTTGTGTATATCTTGAGAAGTCCTGAACTGAGTTTATTTACCCACTGAGCCAATGGAATGTATATTTAGTAGACTCCTGTATTTTATCTTTTGCTTAACTATTAAATATTCCCTATGCATTTTTGAAGCAATATTTCATATTATTTCTACAGTGATATCTTAAAATGGTGGAAATATATCTTTCTAAATATCTACATTTACATCTTTCAGATAATTATGGCACAATTCAATTTTAAATTACATATCTGCCTATGCTTAACATATCGTTTCATAATGTCTCAATGTTTTTGCATAATAAGGATAATCCAAAAATACATTTCCAGGCCAAATAATTACAAATCTTCTGTTTTGTCTATCATGCATTAATTCATAATGGTCATATGCAATATTTCTATTTAAATGATAATAATTACCCTAACACCTGCAATCACTACTTAGTAGGTATTGATGCAGGCATTTCCTTGCATTTGAATCCAAATATCAGGCTTTCATAAAAAGTTTCATAAGTTTCCTAACTCTGCTTCACCAACTTTTTCTCTATCTGACGTGACAGTAGCTGGTCATACATATGTAAAAATTCCTAAAAAGTATGGACTGCTTCCTGAGAAGCAGATGGTTTTGTGGCTAGAGCTGCAAGTGAGCTCCTAGTTATCCATTTAGTTGTACCTGATCACAGATGGTGTTTTGGGTGAGGCTTTGGAGCAAGAACTATGGCAGATAGGAAGAATCCATTTCAGGAGCAATGTGTGAGGTGGAATTATATCCTATAGCATGCTCCGTGACTCTAGATGAGACTGAAGAGCTCTGCTGTCAAATCTCAGTTGCCAAAACCCTACAGATCTCAGGTAATATGGAATTAGGGAGGCTGGTAGCACATCAGTTTCAGATATGATGGGAAAGAGGTAGAAAAAACAACTTTTCAGGAAGCTAATACTTTGGAGAATAGTATGCAGGTAGGAGAAGCATCTTAGACAAGTGTTTATAAACATACAAATTACCAGACCATTGAATCTCCCACATGGCTGTTTGTTTCTACTTCAAGTGGGATCCTGAAAACTAACATACAACAGTCCCCTGACAGCGAGAAGGCAAGGAGAATATCTATTTATATATATATATATGTACTATATATGTGTATATATATATATATATATATATACTAGAACAGTATCATAACTATTACATCATGATGTAGCCTGAATCATTTCAGTTAATCACTCAGTAGATCATTTCAGTTAAAGCTGAACCATTTTGCAACCAACAACACTTTGATCCTTTGTTAAATGGACAGAAGGCATCAGTCTAGGGTTAAATACATATCTTGACAGACATGAAAACTAACACAAAACACACACACATTTCAGAAAAACAGGTCTGAACCCCATTTTTATCCCCTGCCAATAGACACCCTCCTTCTGCTCCAGACCTCAGCTACAGGGTCTAATATCCACTTTTCCCCATACATTTAACCATTTAGGTGTCTAATTGATCTAATTTTACTAGTCACCTCTTCATTTTGCCCAGCAACTCTTTCTCATTCTGGCTACCCCCTTGATTATATCATGTCAATTCTGAATATTAATAGCATAGCAATTTGCTTACCCCAGTCATTCAGATCTCAGAGTTGTGGGGAGTGTGGGAAGGGGAGTGGTGGTGTCTGTCATCACATCTCATCCCTTCTATGGATTGTTTTTCAGAACCACTTTAAAATAAGCTTCATTTTGAGAAATGGATTGATTGTGCCATTTCCAGTTCCCACTCCTCAGGTTAAAAGAGAATACATTCTATTCCCTGAATCAAAATTTTGTGTACTATGGCACAATCTTTTCAATTTACTTCCTTTTGATTTGATAACTCTATTAATCCTCATTCAAGCTGTAATTAATAGGTAGATGACAGTAAAATATCTCTCCAATAAAAAACCACAATAGAAAGCTTAGTTTAGCTAACATACCAAGTTGGCACACTGCACATAACGTATTGGGTAGTTAAAATCTGGTCATTCATTCCTATCACACTTTGTAGCAGGGACACAAACTGACATGACATGAATCTGTTCTCTTGACAGATCTTCTTTTCATGGCAAAGAGCATAATGAAAATTGGAAAAGGTATTGCTCTAGCTTAAATCAAGCCTGTGGCAGAATAATGTACTTAAACCTGCGGCCTTCTGAAATGCAGTAGAAAATGTAATTTAAACAGCAATCGATTCCCCAGTTAAGACTTTTATATATGTGGGAAATAGATATGTTTCCCATATACAAGAAACATGATTATGCAATCACAGAACCACATCATCATGTCAAATTCAGCTTCAAAAAGCCTTCTGTCAGATATTTTATCATTAAATTCCCTTCAGTTTAGTTGCTGCCATAAAACTGATGTCCTCCAAATGAATATACTGTTAGCATATTTTAAGAAACACCACATTTGCATAAAACATATGGGGATTCAATAATTTTGTTGAGGTTAAGACAATTATTGCACTGACTGATGAGGTTCTAGAATTAGAAATGTACACTCAGAACAAAGCAGATTGCTTTGTTGTATGGCTTTCTTCTTTTTAATATTCCTTAGGAGCAGATCAAGAAATAATTTCAGATGAGTATTTTAGTGTTTATACACCAGAAGCTCCTATTCAGTAAATGAGCTGGCCTATGTCAGCAAGTTTTTATTAGTGTTCATGACGTCTTAATCTAGATGAAATATATTTTTTTTATCCAATTCATACCAGCCAATCTGAAGTCCCATGAAAGTAACCTGAAAATGTTTCATGACTCCCTACACATGCCAAAAAGTCCCACAATTCCAGTGCTACTTCTGCTGTTCTAGGAAGTAGGAATAGAAAGAAGTAGAAATTTCTGCCCAAAATACTGTATAGTTAAAGCTGCTGCTGAGGTACAACTATTGTCTCTTTATTGCATAGGATCTTCAAATAAAAAAAGTAATGAGACTGAATTCCTAAGGACAAGATTTATTCTTCAAGGGTCTAATCTAATGGCACTTTATAGGAGAAATAAATGAGATAATTAGGTCAGAACTCACTCATAACTTACAGGCAGCTCAAAGCTGCAGTACAAGTGTCAGGCACATGACAGAACAGTACCCAGTGACCCCCCTCATTTTGAGTTAAAGTTCTGAATTAAAGGATTTGCCAGTGAACACTAAACATACTTCTTTTGCACATCAGTCTCCTCATAAACAGTTGCTCTTGCAGCTCTCCTCACTGCACTGCAGTCTATTGCATGCATATCAGCAACCTCTGAAGTATCCAACAAATGCTACCAGTGGTGGGTGAAATGCTTAGTGCATTCTCCATCTGTTGATGGTGATTAATGATCCCAAACCTTGTTCAAGCAAGTACCCACCTGCCATCCACTAAGTGGTCTAAGGGACAGCTCACCAGGCAGTGTAGAATAAAGAGAAAAATCACAAAGCCCAGGCATATGCATGGAGGAGCACAGTCTGAGACATCACAGAATGTAGAGCTATTGCCATTCATTCTGCTAGAGAAGCTGGTGATCCATGTCATAGACAGGTGCACTCTTTGCTGGATTCAAAACTGGATGGCCAAGCCCAGAGAGTTGTAGCATTAAATCCAGTTAGTGAAAAGTCACAAGCAATGTTCCCCAGGGCTCAGTTTTGGGGCCAGTCTTGTTTGACATCTTTGTTCTGGATGAGTGGACTGAGGGCACCCTCAGTAAATTTGCAGATTACACCAAATTAGGTGTAATCTGCAATTATAGGAGTGTTGGTCTGCTCAAGGGTAGGAAGACTCTACAGAGGGATCTGGACAGGCTGGATTGAGGTTTTACAAGGCCAAGTGCTGAGTCCTGCACTTGGGTCACAACAACCCCATCCAACACTGCAGGCCTGGAGAAGAGTGTCCAGAAAGCTTCCAGGTGGAAAAGGACCTGGGGGTGTTGATCAACAGCTTGCTGAACAAGAGCCAGAATGTGCCCAGGAGGCCGAGGCAGCCAGTGGCATTCTGGCTGGTATCAGAAACAGTGTGGCCAGCAGAAGTAGAGAAGTGAT
>VYZU01030564.1:28647-130720 GCA_013401355.1 Ceyx cyanopectus | reverse complement strand
AGCTGGCCTATGTCAGCAAGTTTTTATTAGTGTTCATGACGTCTTAATCTAGATGAAATATATTTTTTTTATCCAATTCATACCAGCCAATCTGAAGTCCCATGAAAGTAACCTGAAAATGTTTCATGACTCCCTACACATGCCAAAAAGTCCCACAATTCCAGTGCTACTTCTGCTGTTCTAGGAAGTAGGAATAGAAAGAAGTAGAAATTTCTGCCCAAAATACTGTATAGTTAAAGCTGCTGCTGAGGTACAACTATTGTCTCTTTATTGCATAGGATCTTCAAATAAAAAAAGTAATGAGACTGAATTCCTAAGGACAAGATTTATTCTTCAAGGGTCTAATCTAATGGCACTTTATAGGAGAAATAAATGAGATAATTAGGTCAGAACTCACTCATAACTTACAGGCAGCTCAAAGCTGCAGTACAAGTGTCAGGCACATGACAGAACAGTACCCAGTGACCCCCCTCATTTTGAGTTAAAGTTCTGAATTAAAGGATTTGCCAGTGAACACTAAACATACTTCTTTTGCACATCAGTCTCCTCATAAACAGTTGCTCTTGCAGCTCTCCTCACTGCACTGCAGTCTATTGCATGCATATCAGCAACCTCTGAAGTATCCAACAAATGCTACCAGTGGTGGGTGAAATGCTTAGTGCATTCTCCATCTGTTGATGGTGATTAATGATCCCAAACCTTGTTCAAGCAAGTACCCACCTGCCATCCACTAAGTGGTCTAAGGGACAGCTCACCAGGCAGTGTAGAATAAAGAGAAAAATCACAAAGCCCAGGCATATGCATGGAGGAGCACAGTCTGAGACATCACAGAATGTAGAGCTATTGCCATTCATTCTGCTAGAGAAGCTGGTGATCCATGTCATAGACAGGTGCACTCTTTGCTGGATTCAAAACTGGATGGCCAAGCCCAGAGAGTTGTAGCATTAAATCCAGTTAGTGAAAAGTCACAAGCAATGTTCCCCAGGGCTCAGTTTTGGGGCCAGTCTTGTTTGACATCTTTGTTCTGGATGAGTGGACTGAGGGCACCCTCAGTAAATTTGCAGATTACACCAAATTAGGTGTAATCTGCAATTATAGGAGTGTTGGTCTGCTCAAGGGTAGGAAGACTCTACAGAGGGATCTGGACAGGCTGGATTGAGGTTTTACAAGGCCAAGTGCTGAGTCCTGCACTTGGGTCACAACAACCCCATCCAACACTGCAGGCCTGGAGAAGAGTGTCCAGAAAGCTTCCAGGTGGAAAAGGACCTGGGGGTGTTGATCAACAGCTTGCTGAACAAGAGCCAGAATGTGCCCAGGAGGCCGAGGCAGCCAGTGGCATTCTGGCTGGTATCAGAAACAGTGTGGCCAGCAGAAGTAGAGAAGTGATTGTGCCCCTGTCCTCAGCACTGGTGAGGCCACAGCTTGTGAGGAGGGAGAGGAGAGCTGTATCTGTAGAGCTGAAGTGATGGGTAACTCACGTTGTGAGTGGTTAGCAGCTAGATACCAGACTAATGAGCTGTCTGTAGTCCATAAAAGGACCACCAAAGATCTACAGATGAGAGCTGTGGTATTGTACAATGAAGATACACACACTCCAAGGTGTCCAAACACAGCCTGAAGTTGTACAGCAANCTGAGGCCACAGCTTGTGAGGAGGGAGAGGAGAGCTGTATCTGTAGAGCTGAAGTGATGGGTAACTCACGTTGTGAGTAGTTAGCAGCTAGATACAAGACCAATGAGCTGTCTGTAGTCCATAAAAGGACCACCAAAGATCTACAGATGAGAGCTGTGGTATTGTACAATGAAGATACACACACTCCAAGGTGTCCAAACACAGCCTGAAGTTGTACAGCAAGAACTGAACACATGGTGCTGCTAATGAGTAGCAAGAATTTGAGAACATGCGTAACATATGGATAAAGTAATTAACTGAAAATTAATAAGAGACATAGGATAATCAATAAGATGAAATCCAAAGACTAATAGCTTTGGACTCTTATTACAGAACAGTTGGACTCCACCAAGTGTTGCCAGATCATGAATATGAAGCATCAGCTCTGCTACTTTCCAGACTTAAACTTGTCAGATAAAACTACTGCTTCAGGTTAAGCTTTGCAAAAGGCTGAGCAAGTGTGTTCTGTGCAAGAGGTGAGTCTCAGAACACACCCTCATGCTGCTAGCTCTCAACAGTGAGAACCTGTATTTCAGTGCCAAATATGGGGCAAAGTGTTAAAAGAAACAATATTCCCCAGATGGTGGCTAGCAGTAACTCCTGAAAGAGGCAGGGGCCAGAAGGAACAGCCAATAGTCACAACTGTAAAAACATCACTTCAGGGTTTGAATCAGCTATAGACAGACTGCAAGTTATTAGGAATTAATTAATTAGCATGAATGTAATCTCTTTGCTTGATGTGATTAATGACATTCAGAGAACATGGCAGAAGACATTAAGGTGCATCATCAGGAACATAAAAACCACCTGGACTAGAGCAACTGGGGAAGAAGCAGTTTTGGTTGTGACTGAGCGGAAACCAAGATGATGGCAGGTAACACTGCTTCAATCACACATACCAGATCTCACACAAAAAAAGTGCCATAAAACATTAATTTCAAGCAAGAAGACATTAAATATATAATAACATATAAAAGACATTATCATAAGCTACAGGCCAATATCTCTGTACCCTATGGTTCGTTCCCTCATCCCCAATGACTGACAATGCCCTCTATGAACTTCAAACTATTTCAATGACCATTAGTACTCTAGTGATCTATTCAAGTATAATGACAACAGTTTGTTTCCGACTCTGTAATCTAGGGGCCTCTAAATTTGGCTTGCAAATTGAAAACTCCAGGGTTTAATGATCTACACTGATGAAGACTGGAAAAAAGGCAAGACTTCACATTAACAGCTACTTGCAGGTCATAACATTCCCACCTCTAGAGCTACAAATCCATTGTGAAGATTAAACATGCCCAGATTTAGGAAACAAAGATCACACCTCCAAAACAACTCTTCACATAAAAAGACAGGATATTATGCAGACAGTCTAATGTTTATTATTTCTTGGATTCAAGAGTCAAAAAGGCTGTGTAAATTCCAGACAGAGAGGTACAAACTACATCTTGAAAGAATAAATGGCAAATACAGAAGAGTAGAAAGCATTTCTTCCTCTGCTAAAAGCATCACAGCACAGCCACAGCTACTCAACCCTCGTACAGGTGCAAGGCTTTTATGAGATGTAGACCATGCTGATTAATAAGTAAAATCCAGTGCTTTTAGCCTGCAGCATATCAAACAGGTGGCTTCATACAGACAGAAGTGAAATCAGACAAGACACAAGATTTTTAGGAAGATATCTAGGAACAAAATGAGGACCAAGGGAAAGTTATCAGCATACACTGGTGAGGCCCGCTTGAACAAGGGGTCTCCTGAAATAAAGCAGCTGGGGATTTATCCCAGGACACCAGCATCTGAGTGCAGTTAAGACAGCTCTCCTGGAGGACTGATGTGTGACCCAGAGCTATGCTGGTGCAGTGGAGATCAGAATCTAGCTCAGTATTCATCCACATAGCTTGGGGGGAAACAGCTGAACTCCTTTGAATCTCTTTCTGAAATGTCTTTAATGCACGATTGGCATTTTGCCCATAGCTGAGCCACTGATAAGAAACTCTGCTTTCACTGAAACTGTCTTGGAACTTGAGAGCTTTTCCTTTAGGATTACACAGCAAGAACATGATTTGATTGGGTTTTTTTCCTGATATTACAGGCTTCATCACAAAAATGAAACTGTGCTTTCTGCCTTGACGTGTAAGCAGTGTCAGCCTGGCAGCAGGGCTAGCAGAAAGGGGCTCTGCAACCACATTTCTTTTCTGAACTCTTGAGTACCAAATATTTCCTTCTTGCACTGCTAAGAATGAAAGAACCAGCAACTTGAATAACTAACTTTGGATTTGGTATAATTGTTAGTCAAGTAAGAATGATCAATAAACAGAAGTCAGTTAAAAGATACAGGTTTGGATTTCTTTTTCTTTTTTTTTCTGAACAATATACCACACTTAGAAACTGAAAAAATTATCTTTAGTAGATTCATACAGGTTTAAAACTTTATGTGACAGCACTCTTAACCGCATCACCAAGAAACAATTATACTGAAATCAGTACAGGTACAAGGATGTTGAAAATCCTAACTCACATTTACCTGGCTATATGAACAAAATCTAATCCTATTGTAAATGGACAGGAGATATAAATACTCAGCATCTTTCTTCACAAACAAGACAGCAAAACAGCAGTGGTCACGGTCTGAAATGAAGGGTATGTTGTAAGGTGGATCCCTAACTCATATTGGACTTGATCAACAGCAGAGCATTTGCAGTCTGACAAATACACAGCCAGCGTGCAACAACCCACTCCCCTCACTCAGATACACCAGCTCTGAGACTGCCTCCACAGAGCAAGGCTTCCAGCACTGCTGAAGGAGTCAGTATGGAATTCTCAGTGACAAATTTACAACATTTCAACAGGTTTTGGATGTAGAGACTTGGTGAAATGTTGAACTTTTAAGCCTGAGAGCATCGCGTGGCTCAGTCACGCAGGGGTCTTTTCTGCAGGGTACTTGACAGCTCAGGGGATCCCATGCACAGGTATTTACACCTTGGGGCACGAGCCTCAGCAGAGTGAGACCTGGCAACTGCTGAAATTATACCAGCTCTTTTTTTTTTAGGCCATTTATCTAGCTGAGTTCACACATTACAGAATTACACTGCTATTGTCAGCCAAGTGCACTGTAAAGCAGACACTGAAGGGCACTAGGGAGGCATTGGAGAAGATGGGAATAGTCCCAGACAGAAAAGAAAATCCATGAGCAAGGGAACAACCAATCAACTTCATTTCCTTATCAGTTTGGGGTTTTTTTTTTCAGACTACTGCATTATTTTCCAGATCACTTATTTTTAGTGATGTTTTCACCCATCAGAGAGATAACAAAGAATGAAACTGATTAATCAAGGAAAATGTGCATCCAAATGAAAGCCTGGCTGCACAAATTCCATGGCATATCACAAGTAATTAGCCCACTCTTTAATTATTATTTTTTTTTACTACTTGTAATTTTCCACACTAAAATGAGATCAAATTTTCACAGGTAAGGTTTGTTGAATATTAAATATCTTTTATCAGCTTTCTGCAAAATGAAGCCTTTCTAACACAAAACTACCATACGTAAAGCTGACTGATGAAAAGGACTGACAAAGTCCTCTAGCCCTGTTTATTTCCCCCCTTATTTTTGTACTTAGGGAAGATGTACTGTGGTGAAAACCTCTAAAAATTATACACTCTTTTAGAATAGAAATTGGTTTGGTTTGTTTTAATGATCCAGTCTTGAGTAACTGTTTCTGGAGGCTCAATATGTGGGTGACAATGTAATAATTGTATTTATTAATTTCAAGTTCCTATTCACTGTGCTTCTAGAAAAATATTTTAAATCATCATTCTGAAAGTCTACTTTCAGAAGAAAAGCAAAGAATATCAGCCTATTTTGTTTATATCTAATGGCCTTAAGTCAATTATTAGTTGGGGTGTCTGGTTTCTACTAATGGACCCAATTTTTTTCATGCTCTGGAAATGAATACAAAGCAAAAAATATTCTAGTGGAAAGAAACATAGTTCTTGAAATCTGATAAAGCTTAAGGTTAACATTGCCAGGAGAGTTTCCTTACCTTACTTAACACAAATGAAATGCTTTTGTATTATATATTTTGGGAGGAAGTGACTGTTTTCCATTGAAAACTAAACTTACTACATAGCATTTTAGATAATACTTAGGTAGCCTGTCCTTTTATTGGAAAGGACATGGGGTGGTTTTTTTCACAGTTTTGTTTGCATATATTAAGTTTTTCAGAATATGGTGTAGAGCTGGTATATTGTAAAATACTGAAAATAAGGACCAACCCAAAATCAGTTAAATAAACCATATGTGAAATTAAATTGTAGATCAATTAAATGGGAGTCAAAATGAATCTGTATTTATATGTGTGATGGGATTATTTATCTATTTATGTTGCTCTTTTTTTAGAGCATGTTATGGAAATGTATTTGCTCAGTTCTGCTCCCTGGCACAGATCATGGTAGAGGAACCACATGCAAAATTTATCATCATAATTCTTGGCACGTTTGGTCAGGATCACACATAAGAACCATACTTAGCCAAGCCCTGAAACAGAACCTAATTATTTATTGAGCCCTGATTTGCAATTCTGCAAGGAAATGTCCTGAAATGATAAAGCAGAAATTATCAGTGATTAATATATTCTGGAGAAGATATATTTCTCTGTACTGCAGATTTGATTTTGTCTGTAGTAAGTGTTTTTTTAAGCATCTGTAGATCATCTCTGATTTTTCCCATTTCAAAGCCTTCTATCTATTTCAAATTTGTTTGAAAGATGCTTTGACAAGGAAAACTATTACTCTTTATGACCCACTGAAATGCCATACATGATTCAAAGTGAAGTCTAAAATGGCCTCCAGTCAAGTCACATCCTGAAGTTTGGCATGTGGCTTCTGGAATTAAATCAGTGCCAAGCAAAGACTAAGTGCCTACAGTTTCATCATTTTACTTTGTCTATTCATCACAAAACTTTGGGGTCTATGAAATTACACCAGTTTGTGAAGTAAGAAATAAGAAAAAAAAAATCCTACTGTTTCTAACACTGAGGACAATCTGTTCAAATTTCCTGTTAGTGCAGAAATTGAGGCGTATGATGTGCTCCTTTTTTCTGTAAGATTTCCTTAGATTAACTGTAAGAAGGCAAAGTTTTAATGTCCCTTAAGCCTTAATCAGGAAAACTAGTAGCTACTTTCATGTATCCTCTTTGCAAAGTGGTGTAATTNAATGGCCTTAAGTCAATTATTAGTTGGGGTGTCTGGTTTCTACTAATGGACCCAATTTTTTTCATGCTCTGGAAATGAATACAAAGCAAAAAATATTCTAGTGGAAAGAAACATAGTTCTTGAAATCTGATAAAGCTTAAGGTTAACATTGCCAGGAGAGTTTCCTTACCTTACTTAACACAAATGAAATGCTTTTGTATTATATATTTTGGGAGGAAGTGACTGTTTTCCATTGAAAACTAAACTTACTACATAGCATTTTAGATAATACTTAGGTAGCCTGTCCTTTTATTGGAAAGGACATGGGGTGGTTTTTTTCACAGTTTTGTTTGCATATATTAAGTTTTTCAGAATATGGTGTAGAGCTGGTATATTGTAAAATACTGAAAATAAGGACCAACCCAAAATCAGTTAAATAAACCATATGTGAAATTAAATTGTAGATCAATTAAATGGGAGTCAAAATGAATCTGTATTTATATGTGTGATGGGATTATTTATCTATTTACGTTGCTCTTTTTTTAGAGCATGTTATGGAAATGTATTTGCTCAGTTCTGCTCCCTGGCACAGATCATGGTAGAGGAACCACATGCAAAATTTATCATCATAATTCTTGGCACGTTTGGTCAGGATCACACATAAGAACCATACTTAGCCAAGCCCTGAAACAGAACCTAATTATTTATTGAGCCCTGATTTGCAATTCTGCAAGGAAATGTCCTGAAATGATAAAGCAGAAATTATCAGTGATTAATATATTCTGGAGAAGATATATTTCTCTGTACTACAGATTTGATTTTGTCTGTAGTAAGTGTTTTTTTAAGCATCTGTAGATCATCTCTGATTTTTCCCATTTCAAAGCCTTCTATCTATTTCAAATTTGTTTGAAAGATGCTTTGACAAGGAAAACTATTACTCTTTATGACCCACTGAAATGCCATACATGATTCAAAGTGAAGTCTAAAATGGCCTCCAGTCAAGTCACATCCTGAAGTTTGGCATGTGGCTTCTGGAATTAAATCAGTGCCAAGCAAAGACTAAGTGCCTACAGTTTCATCATTTTACTTTGTCTATTCATCACAAAACTTTGGGGTCTATGAAATTACACCAGTTTGTGAAGTAAGAAATAAGAAAAAAAAAATCCTACTGTTTCTAACACTGAGGACAATCTGTTCAAATTTCCTGTTAGTGCAGAAATTGAGGCGTATGATGTGCTCCTTTTTTCTGTAAGATTTCCTTAGATTAACTGTAAGAAGGCAAAGTTTTAATGTCCCTTAAGCCTTAATCAGGAAAACTAGTAGCTACTTTCATGTATCCTCTTTGCAAAGTGGGTATGTAAAAATAATCTTCATATCCAGCAAAGCAGGTTTCTCTTATCAAGAGTCCCACCACACAACAGAAAGGCAAAGAAATCTCATTTCTGTATAAAAACTTTTAGAAGAATAGTTAATGAGACCTAGAGGAAGAAATGTTAAAATTCTTGCATGTTGAGACATGCTGAAAGACAGGAGCATAATGAGATAGGAGCTTCTTATACTAAGAAGAGAAAAAGTTTAAGTAACTCAGCTGATCACAAATCATGTTTTAAATATAGTAAAAGAAGAACCTGGGGTAAACAGAGATTCAGCACCAAATAAAGAATTGCTAGAGGTAAGTGACAAGGGATGAATAATTGCTGACAGTAGGCAAGAGAGCTGAAACATGCTTTATAACTAATCTGGGTCAGAAATGTGTCTTAAGAGGAAAAGGAAGGTTTTCTATAATACATCAGAATGCAGACCAGTACAAAAAATTATTTCCTTTGTCTTTTAACATAATACAAACCTATCAGCGGCATTGTTCCCTCGCTCATCTAGAGAAAAAAGATCTGCAAAAATTTCACAAAGCCCTCAGCAGTTTGTACAACCCTTCTTCACACTCTGTGGACATAACAGGCTTCTTGGGCAGTAACTGTACCTGAAATAAGAGATTCTCCTTCAGGTCAGACAGCTTACTGTATTTAATTTTTTCAGTAAGGTAGACAGCAACATATTTTAAGAGCTCCTGTACATCCACCATCTCTCTGTTTCTCTGCAGCATGATGCTTGCTTTGAATTCAATAGTCTTTTATTGTCAACATATTAGATAACATTATAACTTAGCACATGAATAGTTTTATTAGCCTGTCACATCATGACAAACAGAAAGGTTTTGTCAAGGGGAGTCAAAATTTTCTACCTCAAAGTCAATCTCGGGCATTTTATGTGCACCAAATGCCTTCCAAAGGGAGTGTTAAATGAGCTCAACACAAACCCAAAGTAGACAAACAACCCAGCTTACTGCAGTGAAACGTCTGATACACAGCAAAACACTAACTGAAGATTAACAGCCTATTAAAAATGAAATCGAGCTATTAGAAGCCAACAAGCATGGGAAAGGTTCTTTTTGTCATTCAGCTACTAACACATTTGATGTCGCATTAAATTGCCCATTGGGCACAGCACTGAAAAGCTAATATGGGAATGCCTTGTTTATAATGTTCACTTTCATCTCTGAATTACAAAAGCAATTCATCAATAACAAAACCAGTTTAAATGATGTATGAAGTGAACACAGCATTCTGCAACAACTGCTTCTTCCAGATAAGACCCAAGGATAAACTGCATCCATAGGCTGATGGAAACAAGACACCATTGGGTTCCACAGGCAAAAAGCATTTTACTTAGCATGAAGGACTCTTTATCAAGTGCAGTCATTTAGATAAATTATAATCAGGACAAAAGAAATCCTGATCTGTACTTCACAATTTTCCCATTAGCACTAAGTAAGGCTTTAAATGCTGTAATTTGATAACAAGTTCTTTAAATGCCATGCAACGTGTGCAGTTTTCTCCATGAACAATGGCACAATTCCCTTAAGATAGGTTTAATAAGGCCAAATGAATCAGTGGTTTCTGCTAGTTATTTATGAAACATTCATAACAGCTGCAAGAACTGTGCAACTTCCTAAACGGGTTCTGCCTCCAGCAGTTGTGTAGACCAGATGGGAGAGTGACAAGCTCCACTTAATGTGTCACAGCATCAGCTCGATCATAAAATGGTACCAAACAAATCTCCTTGGAACAGGAGCCACCTGTTTACTACCAATATACCTCCTATTTCTCCAAGGCAACTCTCATTGTGATGTGCAACCTAAAAGAAGCACCCTTTCGACCCCACTCAGCAGCCATCAGCAAACTGGTTTACTTTGGAAAAAAAAAAAACAAACCAACAAAAAACGCCTCTCACTTCACAGTCAACCTCAGGCAGATCTAAAGCCCTTCATTTATAAAGCTTGCTCACAGATTAGTCAGTGGACCATCTTCCCACCAACAATTTCCTGGGTTATTTATTCCAATTTGGGTCTAGTTTGGCTTCAACTTTTACTCTTACTTGTTATTAGAAACAGAAATCTGCAATGCCTTCTGGTTTACCTCACAGTACCAGAGCACTGGGCTGAAAGCATCAGATCTGCTCTCCCCCCACACTCATTATTTTCCCTATCCTGAACCAGAATATATGATGTGGAGTCTGTTGCAGTTCACTCAGGAAAAAGTGTGAGTGGTCTCCAGATGTATGTAATGATTTAGAAGTAATTGATTTGGTCTGGGGAGAAAGACAGTATAATAATTAGAAAACATAACCTACACATAAACCTTCCAAATGTTTATTTCCATGAAGCGTTTGCTTCATAACAAGTATTTCTATCTGTCAGGAAGGCTTACTGGGGGGCACTTCTACTTTCCCTCTGTCTTAACAAGAACAAGGCAGCACAAACAGGGAGACCTGAACCCATTCAATCTGTCTGTGGGTAACTAGAGGTGCCTAGGCTGAGAGTTCCATAGCATGTGCTGGGATGCTGGAGCTGGGACTTACCTGCTGTGTTACACTAAACTTTGGGGAGCTCACCTTGCCAGGAGTGCTTGGGAGTGTATCTCTGATGCTGACACTCAAGGAGGGCTACACCCAGAGCTGTCAAGTGTATGCCAAGGATCTCTGACAACTAACAAGCTTTTCTTTTTAATGATTTGCAAACAAGTCACCTCTGCAGATGTTTAACTACCTAAACATATCCAATCCTGCTGATGTTTTGCTTGGATGGCATTCATTTACAAAGTGTCAGATGCTCCCCATGTCAGTATCTGCTCATTCATGTGGTAACTATTCTATTAGGGGACCAGGATTTCAGCCACTTGAAATTATAACTGACATGGCATTGACAACAGGAGTTGTTGTGATGGATGTCAGCCTGCTCCAAAGAGTGATGCTGTTCTGAAAGGGAAGTAGTGAGAAAACAGATCAGAGCCTAAAAAAAACATCAGCCTTGCCAAAACTGAAGGGTAGAATTAATACTGGTTTGCAGGATTTTCCTCATGTATAATGCAGATACAATTTCTTTTTCAGAACATGTGAGGTGAAGAACTCCATGCAGCCACTGCACCTGAAGGCTGTTTCCACTCTGGTCCCCATGTGTATGGTACCTACCCCAGCATACCACAGGTCACTGTTCAACTGACTCCTGCAGACTACATCATACTGGTAGCAAGGTGAGTTTGTTTGCTCTCACTTCCATTGGCTCTCCATCTTCAAAAACGTTTTAAACTATGAACCCTAAATGATGTGCACTGTTGCTCCTGATGAGCACACAGGGTTTTCTATTAAAATAGCACCTTTATGTCAGGGTTATTATTTTTTTGCAGAATTTCTGCTTTATCACAAGATTCTATTCACAATATTTAGGCTTTTTTTCCCAAAATTATCATTTGTTGTAATCTTCTGAGTATGTGGCAAATTCAGCTGTTTAAACGAAAGCATTAATTTTGTTGCAACTAGTTAAAAACACAAACCATCTTTTAATAAAAACGAGTGGAATTGATACTTCAAATGAGATAAAGAAAATGAAGAAAGCTGAAACAAAACCTGTCATATCAGCCAGAAATATTAACTCATCTCAAATCTAAATGTTTCACTTTGGAATATAACCCTTGGAAAACCTAAGGAAAGAGAACTCCCTAAATTCTTTTCCAGATTGAGCTGTTTTCACTTTCCCACGACGCAAAGACCTTCCTGGGGCTGAGCAACCTCCTGGTATCTCTAAATGATGAAACACTGAAACCAGGCCTGACAGCTACAGTTCCTGTGAGGCACTGCTCTGGACCTGCTGCAGGGGATGAAGTGAGCACCTCCTAAGAGACACAGCACATAGGAACTGTGCTATGCATTATGCTAGGCAAAGATCCCCAAACACTGAGTTCTATTTTTCTGGTATTCTCTTACTCAAGACTTGTGAAAATATTAATTCATTTTTTCTTAAAAAAAAAAAAATCCCACAACAACATCAGACAACCCTCAAATTAANTCTAAAGCCCTTCATTTATAAAGCTTGCTCACAGATTAGTCAGTGGACCATCTTCCCACCAACAATTTCCTGGGTTATTTATTCCAATTTGGGTCTAGTTTGGCTTCAACTTTTACTCTTACTTGTTATTAGAAACAGAAATCTGCAATGCCTTCTGGTTTACCTCACAGTACCAGAGCACTGGGCTGAAAGCATCAGATCTGCTCTCCCCCCACACTCATTATTTTCCCTATCCTGAACCAGAATATATGATGTGGAGTCTGTTGCAGTTCACTCAGGAAAAAGTGTGAGTGGTCTCCAGATGTATGTAATGATTTAGAAGTAATTGATTTGGTCTGGGGAGAAAGACAGTATAATAATTAGAAAACATAACCTACACATAAACCTTCCAAATGTTTATTTCCATGAAGCGTTTGCTTCATAACAAGTATTTCTATCTGTCAGGAAGGCTTACTGGGGGGCACTTCTACTTTCCCTCTGTCTTAACAAGAACAAGGCAGCACAAACAGGGAGACCTGAACCCATTCAATCTGTCTGTGGGTAACTAGAGGTGCCTAGGCTGAGAGTTCCATAGCATGTGCTGGGATGCTGGAGCTGGGACTTACCTGCTGTGTTACACTAAACTTTGGGGAGCTCACCTTGCCAGGAGTGCTTGGGAGTGTATCTCTGATGCTGACACTCAAGGAGGGCTACACCCAGAGCTGTCAAGTGTATGCCAAGGATCTCTGACAACTAACAAGCTTTTCTTTTTAATGATTTGCAAACAAGTCACCTCTGCAGATGTTTAACTACCTAAACATATCCAATCCTGCTGATGTTTTGCTTGGATGGCATTCATTTACAAAGTGTCAGATGCTCCCCATGTCAGTATCTGCTCATTCATGTGGTAACTATTCTATTAGGGGACCAGGATTTCAGCCACTTGAAATTATAACTGACATGGCATTGACAACAGGAGTTGTTGTGATGGATGTCAGCCTGCTCCAAAGAGTGATGCTGTTCTGAAAGGGAAGTAGTGAGAAAACAGATCAGAGCCTAAAAAAAACATCAGCCTTGCCAAAACTGAAGGGTAGAATTAATACTGGTTTGCAGGATTTTCCTCATGTATAATGCAGATACAATTTCTTTTTCAGAACATGTGAGGTGAAGAACTCCATGCAGCCACTGCACCTGAAGGCTGTTTCCACTCTGGTCCCCATGTGTATGGTACCTACCCCAGCATACCACAGGTCACTGTTCAACTGACTCCTGCAGACTACATCATACTGGTAGCAAGGTGAGTTTGTTTGCTCTCACTTCCATTGGCTCTCCATCTTCAAAAACTTTTTAAACTATGAACCCTAAATGATGTGCACTGTTGCTCCTGATGAGCACACAGGGTTTTCTATTAAAATAGCACCTTTATGTCAGGGTTATTATTTTTTTGCAGAATTTCTGCTTTATCACAAGATTCTATTCACAATATTTAGGCTTTTTTTCCCAAAATTATCATTTGTTGTAATCTTCTGAGTATGTGGCAAATTCAGCTGTTTAAACGAAAGCATTAATTTTGTTGCAACTAGTTAAAAACACAAACCATCTTTTAATAAAAACGAGTGGAATTGATACTTCAAATGAGATAAAGAAAATGAAGAAAGCTGAAACAAAACCTGTCATATCAGCCAGAAATATTAACTCATCTCAAATCTAAATGTTTCACTTTGGAATATAACCCTTGGAAAACCTAAGGAAAGAGAACTCCCTAAATTCTTTTCCAGATTGAACTGTTTTCACTTTCCCACGACGCAAAGACCTTCCTGGGGCTGAGCAACCTCCTGGTATCTCTAAATGATGAAACACTGAAACCAGGCCTGACAGCTACAGTTCCTGTGAGGCACTGCTCTGGACCTGCTGCAGGGGATGAAGTGAGCACCTCCTAAGAGACACAGCACATAGGAACTGTGCTATGCATTATGCTAGGCAAAGATCCCCAAACACTGAGTTCTATTTTTCTGGTATTCTCTTACTCAAGACTTGTGAAAATATTAATTCATTTTTTCTTAAAAAAAAAAAAAGTCAACAACAACAAAACAAAAAAAATGCACGCATACAGGAATGAAGAAACCCTTCTATTGGCAACAGTTCACATTTCATATGACAACTGACATGAAAATACAAGTAAATAATATCTATACAGCAAGTAAAAATAATCTGTAAAAAGAATACCTTGCCTCTTGACAGGTTTGTGACGAGAACAGGATGTCCCATGGTACAATAAGTAGGAAGTTATTAACAGCAGAAATTAGAAGGCAAGAAACAATGCCAGAGGCTCTTTATTTAAAAGAAAATCCAGAAAAAGGATGACTTATAGCAATAACACAGGTGAGCATCTTTCCTCAATGAAAGCAGTCAAAAACTCTAAAGTGAAATAGCCAGAGCCTCAGAGCTGCTGCTAGAATGCAGCTTGTGACCAGCACCAGACCAGGTTGAAGTCAAATTCCTCGGGCAGTTTTCTTAAACAAGCATTAGCATCTCTTGTCTAAATATTTATATTTGATCTGGAGCAGTTCTTGTTTGGCCTGGATTGGGTCAAGCAGGTGATCCTGTGCTGGTTCTCACTTCCATAAGGAGCTGGCAAGGCTGGTAACACCCTCAGGTTGCCCGACCATAAGAGTACAAGAGCAGGGATTGGTCACTGCTTGCTGACTGTGGTTAGCCCTGAGCCTGTGAGCAACATCAGCCTATTGCAATCATGTCTTGGAAACAGCAGTGAGATAGCTAGAGCCCTCATTTTCCTCTGCCTCAGAAGCTGAAGCCTGCTACACATTCTAGAAACAATGAACTGATCTCAAGCAGTGCCAACTGCAACTTCTGCTGACTTTCATATTCTCCCTTTCTCTTACTTCATCTAATCTAATGTATCATTATCCCTTAGATCCAGAGGGGTACAGGATCATGCTTTAGAAAACTAATACGTCCTCCAATGAACTTGATGCACAAAAAAAAACAACTCAAAAACCCTGTCAGGTAGTTCCAGCTCTCTACAGCAAACCCTTCTGCTGTTACCACATTTATTTAAGCAGCCCTGCAGCTGAGAGGTATGATGCTAGCTTAAAAGTCTCTGTCCGTGCCAAACTTGGCTGGGGTGCCAATCATTTGTTGTGACTGATCTCATATAAAAGACAGAATATGGACAAGCAGGCTTTTAAAGACAGGAATAGCAAAACTGAAAAGAAGGCACATGGGAAATTCTTTCAAGGACAAGCAATAGCATAAAGGCAGCAACAGGGATGAGTGGAAAAACAGAGACAGGAGAAGCTAGAGGATGCATAGCAGGGATTCAGTGCTGACAGGCACTCCCATCCCTTGCACCTCAAAAAGATTGATTTGCTGTGAAACTGGTACCCGTTACACTGGTGAATCTGAAAGCATTGAAAATATTAAAAGGAACTATCATTAAAGATTTCCAGTTATTTACTAGTTGTGTAACACCTGTTACAATCTCACCTTAGAATCTTGAATGTAAAGAGGTGTCTGCCATGATCTTTCTGTTAGTACTCCATTAAATAGCAATTTACTGGGTTGTACCGTATTGTTTTAATTATGCAATTACAAATAGCATACAGCATCCTTGGCAAGCAGTTTGCCAATAATGCAGATAAAACAAACATTCTGACAACCTCCAAATACTTGTCAATAAAAACTATACATTAATCAAAGTTATCTATTGCTTTAACAGAATATAATTATTGGCATTTGTTGTAATTAATCTTATTTATATTCCTGTTGCTGGCATCAGTTACCTAAGAATCAGAAAAGATTCTTTTCTTGATGCTTTTCCACTAAGCAGCACTCTAAGCCTCTGCAGCCTCACAGAGAAGCTCATTTTTAGTAACACACTCCTAGAGCTCCTTGAAGGTTTCCCTTGTGAGATACCCAAGTTTTATCTTTCATGTAAATCATTAAGGAAATCCAAGCCCAATATTTGTTTGTTCCTCATAAAAGAAATGTATTTTAAAATTCTATTTTGCTTTATAAGATTACTGGGACAGTCTTTACCTGGACTGACAGCAGCTGTAGTCTAGATACCTCAAATTTCCACTAGACCACTTTGGAAACTAGGTCTCTAAAGATAAGTTGTAATGATTCAAACGTGCTGATAGATCATGAATATAGAGTAGTATGAGCAGGTTTATGTTAAATGATAACTTCTTGTTAATTTTAATTAGTATCTATTTAGTGTGCATACTAATTTTCAGTAGGAAGATTCCAAAGAATGCATTCTGCCTCACCAAAAGCTGGAAAATACCTCTGAATTATTTCCAGACAGAAGTACCACTAATTTTATAATAGAGAGCTAATATTATTATTGACTAACATTCTGGGGCAGTTAACAAAGAATATCACACCTAAAAGGATATAATGTTTTCATCTACAATAGAAACTGCATAAAAGCAAAAAGAGCAGCTAAGCTTGTCCTACACATCCTTGATAAACTACTTAAAATTCAGTCTTCAGTACAAGAAAAAAAAAAATAAAATATTTTATTTGTTAGAGAGTGTCTCCATACAGAAGCTAAGTGTATTTCTGCATTACGTTTGGGAACTTTATTTACCAGTCAGGTTTATATTTTATTAGATGGTGTCTGACAAGATTCAGGCACCTTTGTATCTGCAGTAAAATAAAATTTAAGAAGATACAGTCAGGCTCTGAATTTTGTTATAATGCTTTTCCAATCAATGATGAATAACTCATCCACCATTTTATGAGCCAAAAGTTTGCATCAGTTCATCTCAATAACCTCAATAATTAGTAATGTATTGACTAGGTTGTTATTGGCCTTGTCAGTGTACAGAAGCTAGTTCATTGTGTTTCCAGTTCTCTAATAAGACTTTCTAAACTATTGACACATATTCAATCCACCCCTGAGGTCCTACCCTTTCAAATCAAAGACAGTGCACAAGCACTGTTTTGCTCCAATAGCTTTCTTATTCTCCATTCTGCTATGACCTGTCAGAAAACATGTGCAGGAACAGAAGAGGCTCCATTCTTGCCTGGAAGCATCCTAGTCCAGAAAAATGACCAGTGGGTGCTCAAGGGAGTGCATGTGCATCACCAGCCACAATAGCTTCACTTACACTGCTGTAATATCCTGATACTGGTGTGATTTATTTCCTGTATGCTTTGGTATCATGGCTTGGCTTTCCACCTGATTAATGTTAGTGCAAAGCTGGAGCCAGCCAGTGGAAGCCTCACCAGACTGTCAGTAGAATGACTGGCATATATGAAACCTAGAACTTGAACTATTTTTACAATTAACAGTTTGACTGTTTAATTCTGTAAGGTATTTTCTCTACTTTCTTGGAGAAAATAATCAAACGCTACCATTTTTATCACTGCACAGCCTGTGTCACAGAGCTCACACAGCAGGCATGAAAAGGGTAAGCATGAGCTTCCTGACAGAGCACAGAGATTAATTTATCTGTGCCACCTCCTTAATTTGAGAGAACAATGCTGAAAACCTACTTTATTTACGCCTACGCCACGTCAGGCGCACGAACAGAACTTTAGTCTTTTTAAAACTAGAATAACAATTTCATTACTCCCTCAGACACTTAGACACCACTCATAAAGCACATTGTACTATTGAAACTTTCTGCATGTGCTTACAGGATGAATATAAATGCATCTTAACGCATGGCTTTGCTTTGCTTTTGGAACTTTGTATTTTGCAAACAGGACACTGCCAATGAACCCACCACCAAATCAACTGGAAAGGCTTTCTGGGACTCCAGCTATGGGAGTCCTGCCAGGTTATGCTCAGTCACAGCAAGCAACTCTTCTGAATGACTGGCTTGTGATAACTCAGGGGGGGAGTAGTGCTAGCAAGACCTGGGTTTTATAAAGGATTCATAAAAGAATATGCAATTGATGGTTTTGCCTTTAGGTTAATATTCAGGAACCTGAAATGCATCCAAAAGCAGAGACCTCCCTCTCTGACTCTACTACAGTATTATTGTAGGGGTATAATAATGAGAGAACCATTAGAATCCACATACTGTAAATAATAATTTCTTTCCTCCCTCTCATCATAGCAGAAACCTGACCCTTGGACAGCCTCTCGTATATCCTCAGCATTTCCTTTCTTTCAGCTTTTTACTGGGTCTTCAACCTTGTTCATCCTAAAATAATAGCAGTATTTCATATACCTGCTGCTGCACTAGAAAGAAATACAGAATAGCCTAAAGCTCTTTGTCATTACAGGGTTATTTCCCTTTTTGCAGCAGCACAGACACTTGCAATTATATAATGTGAGGATATATTTATGTCCTGAGATGAGGACATACTCATATTCATGTCAGTGACCTCTGATGTTGGACAAGAATATCACTGTCAGTTATTAAAACCAGAAAACAATATTTAAAATATTATTTCTACATTGATGTCATGCTTCACAAATTTCCATTCTGACCACATCTATTTCAAGGACTGATCAAGATCCATCCTGGACTTCTTGGCTACCCTGCTAACTCTCCTCTGCTCAAATTGCTACCCAGAGTCTATCTGTATCCCCCACTGTCCTCCCTTTAAATTGTCCTAACCCAGTGATCCCCATTTCATAGTTCACCAATAACACATGTTCTGCAAGGTGTACATTGCAATGTGAATTTAAATGTTAAAAATGAGGCTCACAGGAAGAGCCAAGTATGAAGTTAGCTTGAAATATATTACTTGCAGAGACTGTTTACAAACTGAAATAATTAGAGATCAACATCTTAAATTTCTTGCACTTTATCTACAGCTCAGGCTCATGTATTATTTTCTACTGCACTTCTCAGGCTGAATGTCCAATATCACCCCAGAGACTGCCAAGTTCATTAGCAGGGAGAAGACCAGGGCTGCTGGTGCTCCTGACTGTGCAGCTGCTTCTGTGGAAGCATCTCTTGAAAGTGTTCCTCTTCATTGTGCAGAGCTGGTGGAGATGATCTTTTTCATCCCTGCATGTATTAAGTCATCTACACAAATTCTCTCTCAAAAAGGTGCAAGTGGTTTTTTTTAATTTGATTTTAAAATAGCTGAAGCACATTGCTCAGCAATAGTGTGTTCCAGTAAATCAGGAAAAGGTAGGTCCTATTGTAAATCAGTTGTTTAGTGAGATAAGTTATACTTGTTTTACCCTCTTCTGCACACATGTATCTCCTTCCAGAGCTCAACAACACATTCCTTGCTCAATCTGGTTTTAATCCTGATATTTTAGCAGACATTTTGAGATTCATAATGGAGCACTATTGATTACACTAAGGCTTCTCCAATGCTTAAAACTTTTTTTTCACGTAGTATTGTTACCTGAGCAATTTTGCTCTTTTTCAAGTCCATCCAGTCAATGGCTTTCTCAAACTAGAAGTCAGCACAAACCTTTAAGTAGTTCTTTCCAATATACACCACAGATGAACCCAGACAACTGCAGAGCATATAGGAAAGGCACCCATCAGAGTGTAACATCACCAGCATGTTTTCACTATATTCTGCTCTCTTCTGCAATAAATTTCTTACACTGTTGATGAAGAAGAAGGAACTTGGAGACAAATACACAGCTATCATAAAAACACAGCATGTATGTGAAAATTAAAACTGTATCATAGACCAGGTGCAGTTTTTTACTGTAGGTACAAATAAAAGTATCTCCAAACAGACTAGAAATAACTGTTTAACACTGGTTAATACTGTTTCTTTGTTTTAGCATACTTTATAATATTTTGACCTTGTAAATTTGCAGAATGAACAGAAGTTCCCTCAATATGCTCCATTTATTAGGAAACAGACAAGAATTAAGAGAAGACAAAAAGAAGCTGATAATAAAAAAATCAACATAATGTGTCAGACTCTGTACTCAGTAGTATGGACCTGGTAAAAAGCAGCATTACTCTGTAAGATATCAGAGTACTATTGTTATCTTCCTAATGGCAAAACAAAGTTCCTCTGTAGTGTGCTTTTTATTTCAGAGCACTACTATCTGCCTAAAGACTTCACTAAAATACTGACTTCAGAATATAGGTTACTTTCTAAAAGCCTAACACATTTAATTCTGTATCCAGAGAACTAAAAGCTCAATGATAGATTAGACAACATATTCACTGTGCATTGTTCTGTTGACAGGACTGTACATTATCTGAAAACAATGAACATATCAGTACCATAAACTTGAATAAAAGAGCTGAAGGAGGAAAAATGTCAAAATGTGGGTTTGACCTCTCCTAGGATCACATGGCTATAGTTGTAATAGATAGAACCAGAAATAATTGCATTTTGAGGCCAGGAAATAAAAATGCTACCCACAAAATAGATGGTAAGTCACAAGATGATAACCGAATAATTTACATTTCTCTCAAAGTTCATCTACAAATGGAAATAGAAAAGCACAAAGAAATATCAGTAAAACCAACCTTCAACATGTATGAAAGAGCACTTCAGAGGTTTTTCTGTATCTCTGCATACAGCTCCCATTTGTAGTATGTTTCTAGCATTAGGAATATGATTAAGATTTGCATTTATAAGCTAAACTCACTTAAATCAACATTTTTTTTTCAGATACAGCACTCTAGGGATTTTGCCCTAGGATAAGAAAGGTATTTTCTGGATAGCTAAATGCCTTCTACAAAAGCAAAGCATGATAATATGATAACATGTTTAAATTAGAGTAGATGTAGACTGGATCTCAGGAAGAAGTTCTTTTACCTTGAGGGTGGTGATCAGTGGCACAGGCTCCCCAGGGAGGTGGTTGAGGCTCCCATCCCTGGAGCTATTCCAGGGGAGGTTGGCCAAGGCTCTGAGCAGCCTGGGCTAGTTGAGGGTGTCCCTGCTCACTGCAGGGGGCTGCACTAGATGACCTCTGGAGGTCCCTTCCAGCCCTAAACATTCTATGATTCTATGATTCATTAGTTGACTATGGAGCCCCTATAGAGCCCAAACAGCCCCTGTACAGCCTCAGAAGGGATCCATACAGCCCCAATATATTTGCATTAGGGGTCTATGTAGCCCAAAAAGCCCTTATAGAACCCCCATCAGGGGTCTATACAGCCCCTATTGTATAGGGGCTATATGTATACTCAGAGTCTACGCAGCCCCTATAGAGCCCAAATAGCTTCTATAAAGCCTCGTTAGTTGTCTATGGAGCCCCTATAGAGCCCAAACAGCCCCTGTACAGCCTCAGAAGAGGTATATACAGCCCCTATATATTCACATTAGGGGTCTATGCAGCACCTATAGAGCCCAAACATGCCTATACATTTGCTGAAGGAGTTTGTAGAGCCCCTATAGAGCCCAAATACCCCCTACACATTTGCTGAAGGGATCTATACAGCCCTAAATAGAGCACAAACAACCTCTATACAGCCCCAGAAAGGGTCTATACAGCCTCTAAACAAAATCATTAGGGGTACCTATATATACATCCCTCATACAGCCCAAACAGCCTCTATACAGCCACTGTTGAGCCCAAACAGCCAGTACACAGACTCATTAGGGGTCTATGCAGACCCTAGAGAGCCAAAACAGCCCCTACACAGACTCATTACACTGTGCGGCAGCCATTTTGTGGAGGGGCAGGGGAAATGGAGGCCATCTTGTGGCGGGACAGAATAAGTGGCCGCCATTTTGTGGTGGGGTAGAAGAAGTTGTGGCCATCTGAGACCTCACCTGGAGTATTGCAGCCAGTTCTGGAGCCCTCACCATAGGAAAGACATGGAGCTGATGGAGCGAGTCCAGAGGAGGGCAACAAAGATGATCAGAGGCTGAAACACCTCTCCTATGAGGACAGGCTGAAGGAGCTGGGGTTGTTCAGCCTGGAGAAGAGAAGGCTCCAGGGCGATCTTATAGCCACCTTACAGTACCTGAAGGGGCTCCAGGAAGGCTGCAGAGGGGCTGTTTCCAAGGGCCTCTAGTGAAAGGATGAGGGGTAATGGGTTTAAATTAGAGAAGAGGAGATTTAGACTGGATCTCAGGAAGAAGTTGTTTCCCTTGAGGGTGGTGGATCAGTGCAACAGGCTCCCCAGGGAGGTGGTTGAGGCCCCATCCCTGGAGCTATTGCAGGGGAGGTTGGCCAAGGCTCTGAGCAGCCTGGGCTAGTTGAGGGTGTCCCTGCTCCCTGCAGGGGGCTGCACTAGATGCCCTTTGGAGCTCCCTTCCAGCCCTAACCATTCTATGATTCTATGTGTATTTGTGTGTTATACAAGACAAGGTGATGCCCTGCAAGACATGAAACACCACCTGATAAAGGATCTTTGTCAGGTACTGTCAACAAATGGAAACAGAAATCTGTCAGTCTATATTGTGATTCATCTCATCTGCATGGAATGCCTTCTCTTTAGCAAACATATTACCTCGTCATAAAGCAGACTAAAATCATACTATCTCTCACTTTATATTTGAACACCTACATACAGAAATTAAAGGGAGATAAGAAATAGCTACTTCACAAAAGTAAGCAACAATACTCTTAAAAGATTCAGGAACCATATAAGTCAATATAAAAAAAAAATCCAATTAGCATGAAAAGGTCAAAAGCCATTGGACTTGCTCTGAACTGTCAGAAAATAGCATATTGAATTGAAACCACAGAAGAGCACTGTCAGGCAAAACTTAGATCACTCAGATCTAATTTAGCCAAGACATCAAAATTATCATTCCATCACTTTAAAAACTGGTCTGGCACAGTTAAAAGCCTCTATGGATGCTATACTCAGGTGTTTATTGGTATGGAAATTACAGGTTCATCATTTTACAATATGCATAATCTGTGTCCTTTCACTTCTGAAAATGCCTAGACTTTTTCTAAACAAAGGAAAATAATGATAACAAAATAGAAAACTAGAAACTATGGCAATTTCAATGAGCTTAATTTCAAATCTAGATTTATCCATAAAAATTTGAAGGTTATTTCCCAGAACATTATTAGCACAGATCAAAAAATCCCAAAACAAAGCTGTGTAAACCTACCATGGTTGGGAAAGGTAACAATAAAAAAAGGTGATAAAACAAAAAACAGTATCTCAATGTCTGCAACTTTTCAAATGCTTCAATTTCACACAATCTGTGCTGAAGCAGTTTCACTCAATTGTGCTTTGTATGAAAAATGGTTCTCTTTACATTATGTGTGTGACTTTGGGAAGGAAGGTCACACAATAGACCAGATTGCCCACCTGGGGAGTAAGGAGCACTGAAGAAGGAAAGTGCTTTCTGGTGACATCAAAGCAAGGCTGTCTAAACAGCAGTCCCCTGCCTGGTTATCACGGGGAGCAGTGAGAGTGGCAGGGGGCACAGTGCAGGTGTCTGTTCTTTGCAGGATGCAAGGCACTGTCATGGCCTGCTTCTGTCTGGCAGAGGAGATGCTAAAAGAGCACCCTCATTTGTTGTTTCTGGCCACCCAATGCAGCAAAAAGCTCATAATAGTCACAACTGCCAGGGCAGCCTGAATATGGAATTCATAATATAAATAATACATATATTACACTTGGCACCTCTTCATTTCAGACATGTACAGAGTATATCCCAATAGATAACCTCACTCAGCAGAACTGATCACCTCTCTTCCCTTCAGCCTCAGGCTCACACTACTTCCATCAGAAAGAGGATGGATTATGTTTCAGAGGAGGAACCCATTCTGCCAATTGGATGAGAACTAAGACACTCAGGGAATGACCAAATTATCTCTGCTGCTGTCACCTGAAGTCTCTTTCCTCTCCTCATCTGAAAGTTTTGGAAAGAATGGCATGAGACAACACTTCCCAGCAAACTCTCTTTCCAGGTAAACTTCCCGAACTGCCTTTCTAGCTTATGTTCACAAAGGCCTGAAAAAAAGTGAAGATTTCAAGACTTCTGTCTCCTTATGTTTTCTTTAATGTGGGGAGAATACACAAAAAGCAGTTGTACCTTTTATTTTTACTATCCTTCAAATGTGTTTCCTCATTTTGAAATTAAGGTTGCAGTGCATATGAAAAGAACAGAAACTTTTGATTCAGAAGATTTGTCTTTTCATTTCTGTCTTTTCCTAAAAAGGGAAACATCCAATGAAACATTAAAGAAGGCCTTTATGATTTAAATTAGTTGCTTCCCCTCCTACTATTTTTAGCTACTGTAATTATGATGCCAATAAACTAATTCTATCACAAAAAAAACACCACATTCAAGTCCATTTCAAAGGTAATGTTAGGATTTTTCCCATAACATCTGCCAATGTTTGTGTAGCAAAGTTTGAATTAATGGCATGGTGGAAAGGAGATCATTATTATCAATATTATTTTTTAATTCTCAACAGTTACCTACAAAACTGACTGGGAAATAACAATAGATGAGGCTTTATTTTAATATACAGCTCTCTTAAAAGCTTACAGAAATGAGTGACAGCACAGACTCCAGTCATCATGGAGAATGAACTGCTCTTTACTGTGGAAATGCTGAGTTTGGTGTCTGATTAGCCTAATTCTATGTTAGAAACACCATTGCTTAACAGCCAAAAAAAAGGAAAAGGGAAAGAGAAGCCCTAAGGGAAGAATCTCTGCTGGTTTAGGAGCATTTATTTAAGTTACATATTCTCCAACCCCTCTCCCTCAAACCTAATCAGCATGTCTTCTATTTAAGACAGAAAATGTAATTTTAGTCAAACTATTTCAGTTGGTCACACAGAACCTAGAGCTATCAGTGTTGTTGAAGCCCCAAGTCTATCAAATGCAGCTCCAGCAGTGATCACCAACTCTCTCAAGGTTATTTTGTATCTGTAATGCAACCCAAATCCATCAATTATATACATTCCTCTGGGTTAAAAAGATGTCATAAACTGTCCTAGCTCTAAGAAGATGAGTTTGATGAACCTGTCAGAATTACTAGCACTGGGAGTGCCAGTAATAAGCAATATCAACTATCAATATTCTGACACGTCCTGATACTCAGACCATGCCCCTGAAGGCTTTAGCAGTAAATGCACTGTAACTATGGGATTTTCCCTCATTATCTCTGCAGCTGTGCAGCCCAAGCAACAGCCCAGTCTCAAGGCAGGAAATTTGGGAAATGAGCATCCACATGACTAGAGAACTGTCTTATCATATGACTCCTTATTGCAGGACACAGATTATTTTGAATTCAGTGATTACAGAGCCTTTTAATGTATTCAAAGTGTTATGATGCACTTAGTTTCTTTTGTTTTCCTAAAGCAATCTGGGCAACAGCCAAGGTCTTCAGTATTAACAACCCCCCCATGGCCTATTTACAAGAAAGGCAGAATTCAGATAGGAGGGATATTCTAGAGGAAGAGGGATCTCTAACAAGGGAATCTATGTATTACAGCAGCTTGGCCAGAATTCTGAGACACTGTTCAGGAGGGTGACATGAAAAATGAAGTTCCTTTTTTTGTTACTTTTTCATAAAGGGAGGAAGAATTGAGCTATCATCCTGTCCAACTGGCTCAGGGATAAAAACAAGAGCAAAATCAGTCAAAAGGACAGAAATCTTTCCCAGAAGTTCTGTTGCATATTATTAAACAGTTTTGTAACCCTCTTCATCCTTTTTTTCCCCAACTATTTCTGTCCCCTTTCACCAATTCAAATTAATTTGAGATAAAAATCTCAAAATTAAAATTAAAATCTCTATTAATTTGCTCAAATGCAATAGCATAGAAGAAAGAAACTGTGAAGTGCCTCTTCTGGCAGACTGGCTACTAAGTTAGCTCATTGCTTTTAGATACAGAGACTCACCTTGGGATATAAACCCATAGGAAGCCAAGCTTCAGACTTTTCTCTGCTTACAAAGCAATTGTAGTGTGTTGGTTTTTTAAACAGCTGAATTCACCATGCTGCTTTCAAGCTGTCCCAAATCTCTGCAGCAACACTACTGGCAGAGATTGTTCACGAAAGCACAGAACTTTCTCACTCTGGCACTGCCTCAACACAAGCCTCTATCTGGGGCAGCAATCCAAGCTCAGATGCATCCTGCCCACGTCCCCAGGTAGGCTGGTGTTCTGCTAACACGGAGAACCCAGCTCTCTGCTACCACACACTCAAGGTGGAGTCACTAAGACTCCCACATAGGAACCCATCATCTTTTCTCCATTTCTTGCCCAACCTGAGGCAGCTCCCAGCCTCCACTTGAAACCTTTTCTTGTCCATATGCATCAACGGTTTGTCTCTATGTGCTCTTTATTCCGTTCTCCTCATAAAACATAATATTTTTGTCAGCTGAAATAATGACCTCCTGAGGAATCTGGCCCCAGACCTGTTAACACCATTTAATTAAGGGACGGTCATTCTAGTGGGCTCAGTGGAGTCTTTGACATGGGTAAAGGCTTTCAGGGGGCAGGTTTTCAGGGGCAGGTTTTGATTTGCAATTTGTAGAGTCACTGGAGGATTCCTGTACATGTTAAAGTTGTTCATACTGTTTGATTGTCTTTTATAATTTCCCAGGGAGGTTCTTTGCTTCCTTTCCTTTAAATTCTTTACCCTGCCTTCATCGCTTGAATTCCCTTTCCTCACACAATTAATTCTCTTCATTTAGATATTTCACTCCTTCCTAACACAGATTCTGCCTCAAAGCTAAGGGTAGTGAAATAAGGAATATATGAAATAAATTTGTCCAGGACACACTACTCTTTAGAGGACAGGTGGAGGAGACATTTGTGCTTTAATGTAATAGTAAATACACACAAAGCAGTGCTCCTGGCAGCACAGCTACACAGAACACCAGACTGCTGGCAAATGACAGATAGACTTTATCCTGAATCCTCAGTGGGGAGCTCAAATCTGTATTTTTAAAACCCATCTGGAGTATTCAGTACCCTGGGTGCAATGAAGCCAAAACAAGAAAAATGTGAAAAATGTGGTTTCTCTCTCTTTCCTTTCTCCCTAAAAGTTCCAGATCCCAGTTAATTATAGATGTCTGCTCCTTATAATGAGAGACAACTTTTCCCCCCCTCCCCGTTGGAAACAGTTTGACTTAATTACTTCTGACATTTCAGACAGCACACTGTGAGCTTGCTCACAGTTTTGCAGCATTTAAATAAATAAATGAACAAACAAATAAATAAATAAGTAGCCTATCTCTCCTGCAGCTAACAGTTTATTCAGCTTCATGGTAACACAGACCACAGTGGTCAAAACATCGTGACTAACCAGCTCAACCAGCCATGGAAGAGCAGGCAGACAGAAATCTCTGCCTTACTCACTGTAAGAAATCCCTCACCCCAACTCTCACACAAAATAGATTTTGAAGGAAGTGCTTTCATACCCTCATGTTGCCGTTCAGTAACGAACAAATAAATTCAGAGGGAGGAAAGGAGATTGAGGTAGGGAACCAAATTAATGGCCCCACTTGGAAAAGAAGGAGATGTCGCCCTGACCACTCTGAGCCCAGGAGAGCTGCTGAGGCCAGTGTGATGAAAGGTCCATGGTAAGTGAAAAAGACAGTGGTGAATTTGTGGTGGTTTGAGCAGCCACGGGATTCTGGAAATCACCAGTAGAAAATGTAGATAATGGCACAAGCAGTTGCCCGAGGGAGGCTCGGGGAAAAAGGATTAATGATGGTCGAGACCTGCTCCCCTTCCACTCCTTCCCCTGAAATGCCAAACTGCTGAGCCAGTTATCAATCACGAATGTGAAATACATTGGTGAATTGATTGGGTTTGATACAGTGGCAGCCAGCTACGCTTTTGAATACTTTTTGAAAACAATTTTTACTGTGCAATGCTGGGGAAAGCCAACAAATAATAAACCTGTCAGAGTACTCACCAAGTGCTCGTAAATACTAAAGCTGCTGTAGTGCCTTGCAGCTGCACATGGGAACCATTCCAGAGCCTGAAAAATTGTCAATACTTAATCGTTGCATCTGATATCAATTCTAATTTAAACTTCTACTGTCTCTTCCCTCACGTCTTATCTTTCCTCAGCAGAAAACGCATGAGTCTTAATAAAGAGCATGCTGATAGTGTGCCTTTCTTTCAGTAGGAAAGGCATAGGGTTTTTCTCAGCAACACTTTTTCTCTTACAAGTTATTCAGTTCTTCTGAGCCTTTTATTCTGAAAGACCATTTCAAATTCAAAGATGATTGTTTTTAAATGAATGAGGCTGTATAATAACCAAAGACAACTTGTCCCACTATCTAGCATGTGCTCAGACAAGACTGAATCAGTGGGACTGTGCTTGACCAAAGGCAGATAAAAAGCACAGCTACAGTATTTTATGTTGCCTTTGCCACAGAGAATGCAGGAAGAAGTTTTCACTTCATATTACCTACTGCCAGTAGCAGGACAAAGGACAATAAAAAATAGACCTTGATATCTTTTGAGATGAACCTGTATAGCAGACATATTGTTTTGAAGTATTTTTGGTCTTATACTTTGTTTTAAAAGCACCTTTCAAAGAAATCCTCACCAGAAACAGGAAAGTTTATTGCCTCGTTCTTGGTTCTCAGCTCTTCTGTTTGGATGACAGATCCAGCATTGGCTAATATTCAAACACTGTCTCCTCCAGGCTCAGGATCAGTGCATCCCAAAGAGCAGGGAATCTAGTAAGAGAGTTAGGAGCCCTGCATGGTTGAGCAGGGAGCTCAAAATTAATTTCATTTAAAACTGAGACAGTTATTTCAAACAGATTATTACAGGCCTGAGTGAATCATCATTTGCAGCGTGGTGACCAACAGTGCCTGTGTGAGGGAATTCATGCATGCACACACACAAAGACACAAATGAACTTTCCAGCAAAAACAGAACTCATTTGTTTTCAGAAGAAAATCCTGATGTTATTGTCTTCCCCAATTCCATCTGCCAAGTTCAAAGTGAAGATTCAGGACTTTTCCATTTTTCCAGACTTACTGGAAGATGTTAGTTGAATGCACTTCCTTTTGTGTCTGTGTTGTAAGTGTTCTTGTTAACAGGCTTTATGAGGCACTGTTAAAAGAAAGTTTGTAGAAAACCTTCTGTTTGTCTAAGCATTCCATGTCTCCTAGTTTTGTAACCAGAAGACAGGAATTAAACAGTAAAAATGATATGGTTTTATTATCCTTCAGAAGAAAATCTGAGGATGGAATAATGAGCAGAATTTGTTGGTGTACTGTTTTGGAACTAGATAATATGAACTGGTGATGCATATTCACTGGAAGAGGATTTCTAGAGATATGGTCAATGCCCTGAGCCTGTCAGTGTTTAAAAAGTACTTGGAAAATGCCCTTAATAATACACTTTAAACTGTGGTCAGCCCTGAAGTAGTCAGGCAGTTGCACTAGATGATTGCTGTAGCTTGTTTTCAACAAGAACTATTCTACTTAAAACCTTCTAAACTCCTCGTTGGCTGCAAAGCTAAACTCTCTGTTGTCTTTTTAGTTCCAGCTTGGCTGGAAATTCAAAGTGTTGAAACAAGATTTTATAGCAAGAGACTAAATCTGGATGACCCTTTCTTTAGATTGAGGCACTTCTGGTCATTGATGAAGTGCTTATTAAAGAGAATGCTGAGCAATTCTAGCACCCAGAAGTCTACCAGGGAAGATATGAGGCCTTCAGGCTGAGCAGGATTTATTCAGTAAAAAGGTAATATAATTATCTCCAATGAGCTAAATATGTGTAAAAGCTTGAAATCTGGTTGTCCAAATATCAGAGAACAAACAATAAATATCTGAAACCTGGTGTTTTAAACATCCAACTTGCACTGGACATCTGGAGAGAGGCCTTATGTATTTAAATTTTTAGGCTTGTTATATACTGCTCTGTTGCAATTAATTCAAAATGAACTTGTGAAGATTATCTTCTTTTCTAACCAGACCACATCGCTTTGTTCTTTAATGCCTTCTGTCTTCTGCCATGTTAAGTTTAAACTTCTAAAGCTAAATTTGCATTTCTTAGCTTTGCCATCAGGCCCGAGAAAATCTTCAGAGCCTCCATCTCTCCAAAACTTTTTTTTTTTTTTTTTTGTAAAAGAAATTTCCCATCTTGTCTGCTAAACATGGAGTAGATAAGTGGTGGAGGAGCAAGGCATGGCAGGTCATTCTTTCAACCCTTTCCCCATTCAGCAATTTACTCCAGACATGTTTCTTCAGTGCTCTCAAGAGAACCCTTAATCATCACAAGAGGAGTGGAAGCAAAAGAGAAAGTGCTCTTGGTCTCTGGGAACCCACTGTATAGATCCTTATTTGCATCTGTATGAACTTTTACCTAGTGCATATTCTCTCTGTTTAATGATTAAACCATGAATAAATAATAGCTAATATATCATCAAGGGACTAGAGCTCAAACCAGGTACTGTGCATCAAAGAGCTGTAGCCAGTATAGACAAGTACACAGAGACAACCACAAAAAGTCATAAAAATGCATATTTTGAAAATATAATTACATTTATATGACTAGCAGATATAAATTTGATAGTATGCATTTATTATAAATTCTAAATTACCAATTAATAATATATTACCATGCAGTAAATTAAAGTGTGTAACTAATTAACTGGAGTATACTGCTGTGCCTCAACAGACTGATGATGCTCTGCCATTGCAGTTAATATTTTCAACATGCTATTGAATTACAACTCGATACTCATTCTACTTCACTGTGAATGTATTTCTTTCACCAAATAAGCTTCCTAGGAAAAAAAATGAGGCTTCTAATGAACAGATATCTCATCATATAATATTCAAATATATTTGTCTATTTTTTTTCCACCTTTTCCTGCACGGATAGTTACAGCATATGGTGAAAAACTGCTAAGTAGTTACAATACATCACAAATGCTGCTCAGTATTTGTGCTGGGAAATTACAAGGCATTCAATGCAAACATGTACATTCTTGTAGGTTGCAGCATCATTTACCTTGCAGGAGGGGAACTTGTGTGCCCATGAACTTAGTGAATCCCCTGAATATACTTATCTAAAGGAGGGAGAGTGAAGGGAGCATTGTGGAAAGGTCAGCTACTTCTGTGCAAGTGACACTGCCTCAGCTATGAACCTCTAGATTTATTATTCTGCCTTCTTACCTCAAACAAAGTTTCTTAGCACCATTTTCTGCTCTTCTACATCTCTTGTTTGAGACCTGGGAAGTCACACAGGGTGTGTGAAATCACTGACACAGATCTCAGATGGCCACATTAGGATCTCCCAAAGTCTCATGAGCATAAGAAGCCCTCACAAGTCAAGTGCCTCACTCTAGCCTATGCAAATATGAAATAATTCTACTTTGTTTAGCCTATATGAAAGGAAGTATCTTCGTGTTTGATTAACTTTGGAAATGTCAAATACTAGGCATTTCCAGATGTACACAATCCCACACATAGTGCCACAACTATAAGTTAAAATGTGCCTTAAAACAAATCACTCAGAAACACAATTCTCTACACTTTGCTCTTCCATAAAATTTACCTTGGTGAGATACAGTACAAAATTATAGACATACTGTGATGAAACTTTGTTTCACACAGAAAAAAACACATTATTTCTGTGGAACTTCATAAGTTAACGCTGTCTGACAATACAAATAGAGCACTCTGTGGATGGTACTTTCCAAAATAACTATCTAAACAATGTCACAGAAACGTTTTGCAAGTTTTTTTAGTCGTTGCTATCTCCAAATCATTCATAACTTATGGTATAGCACATATTACACTGAGCACAAAATCCTTCTATTCTTTACTTTCAAGTGCTTTAAAGGAAAGGAGAGAAATTTGAAGTCCTACCATAACTTTAATGCATCAAAGAAGAAAATAAAGCAAGTTTCCTTCATGTCATGGAGGAAATGCTAAAACTCAGTTTTAGCCAAGAGAGATGTTCATTGCTTTTCCATTTTCATAATGTCTTTCATTTGCTTCACATAACTATGAACTATAATACTGTAGAGGATCCATTATAGAAAAAGCAATAGGCAATTGAGCAGATGGGAAGAAGAAATGTAACCACAAGAGGAAAGAGTCTGAGCTGTTTGTTCTGTTGTAGTTATGAGCTAATAAACTAGACCTTTATCACAAATATGATCCTCAGATTACTAATAACCTGTAAGATAGGAAAAATGGCACTAGAGGCTCACCCTGTGTTTTCCCTTTTGTTTTTTTCTCACATTTTTATACACCTTTGTCATGTGCTTCATCTGCAGGCCTCCAGCAATATTTTATTTTAGTATGCACACTGTAGGCTCTCTTAGGCACACCCTGCCTTAAACACCACCATTCAGACCTAGCCCTTCCTCTTAGACAGCTGCACACCAAGAAGAAGGGGCAGCCAGAAAGACAGAGCTGACAAATCTGTCTTTTTTTACAAATACAGAGCAGCCAGAGGTTGATGGCTGGAAGAAAAAGCATCTCAAACCAGTGCTATCCTGAGCCTACAAAAAAAAAAAGGGAGTCTCTGTGAGGACCCCCTCGGAATTCATGTGTTGCAAAAGCAAACTCTGCTGCACCAGGGAACCATGTACCAGCCAATCTCTATACTGCTACAGATCACTCCTACAATGCTCTTGGGGAAGACACATTTTTAAATGGAAGAAATAAGAAAATGTTTGTTCTTAACATTTATTCTTTGATGATCATGTTCTTGTTATGTCAAAATAAGCTCCCTCTTTGCCAGACTTGGCATTTGAATGTTGCAAAACAGCTGACATTACCATTTCTTAAGTGTACACATAAACACTGCCCTCACAGAAAGTATTGGAAGTTTGCACATTTTAATGAGACTGGATAATGCCTCTGTAATTTCTCATCCCTCTTACAATGGTTGTCATAAGGAAAGGGTAAATGCATGCCATCCTACCTTGTTATCAGCAGAGTCTAAATGTTATGTCCTTCCATTCAAAGAGCTGCCCTAGTCTGTTCTTCCCAGTGTTGTATAATTAGACAAGCCACACATTTTTCTTCCACCCTATTTGCAGTTTCAGTAATTTATAGGAAAGCAGTGGAGCTGTTTATGACACAGAAAATATAGGCCAGGTCAGAACTGTGGATTATATAGTAATTTTCCATATAAAACATGTGGATTACTAAAATCTTATTTCATAGAGTACAGCAAATGGAGGCATTGTTTGTAAATTAGTGAGGCATAACTTCCATTTCAGTCTCAGACAGATTCTAGTTTTATTTTTTGAACTTGGATTATTGCTTGCACTGCAGTGATATGAGGATCTGCCTCCATTCATTGCTGCACAGTACCTCCATCAGAAACAACAGTATTAACCTGAAGGCAACAGGGTCCTGATCTCCAAAACATTTTCAAACACATGGGCACCATGATGAGAATAAGAGGTAGGCAATCAGAATCTCTATGGGTTAAGACAAAAAAAAAAAAAAGTAAAAAAAAAAAAGAGGATGAAGGAAAAAATGGCAGAAAGATTAAAAAATGAGGATACTATCATAGACACTGCCAGATTAACAGTGCTGTTTTTCTACTCATGGGCACCATTTGCCATTGACAAAAATGAAGGTTTCTCCAGGAACTCTAATGTGATCAAAATGCCAAGAATTAGCACTAGACCTTGCAGAGATCAGACTGGACAGCAGCAATATGCTATACATCATTTTTTAGTTTGATAAAAAGCTCTTTTGTGAATAAAGACAGATTTCCAAGTGAATGGTGGGTATTTTCTCTGTGAAGTCAGTGACTCACAGACACGAGGAGCTGATGATACAGAATTGTTATGCTGGGTGAACAAAACGGTAAACCTACAGCTTTTAAAATATCACTCTGTTTCCATTATTATCCAAGCACTTAAGTGAGCTTTATTTGTTTGCTTAACGTGTGCTTATTCTTGATGCAATGTGCCTCTGCAAAACACTTCTTCCTCATACAACTCCCACCTGAAACATCAGATTTTCTCAGTCTTACCATAGTTTTCAGGGCTTGAAGCTAACTTTTTAAGGCTAGAAAGAAAAATATTTCTTATAAGATTAGAACATAGCTTAGAGTATGCACACATGTTTCTGTGTAAATGAAGTTTAGAAAGGTTCAGAACTATAGTTAGTCCATCTAGGTACCAAAATTCCAAATGTTCATCCAAACATACAAAAACAGTGAGGCTACAAAACTGAGCCAGAAATTTCACAAGCCTTCTGAGAATTATTTCAAATTCTTCTTCCTATTTAATCTGAAATAGAAGTGCTCTCAACATTTTTTCAGCATCTGTGATCATTGCCTTGATTAGAGGCACAGAATACAAGGTCCATAAAAGAGCAAAATAATGGGATATGATGAAGGGGCAATTAGTTTTTCAAATATTTCTAAAAAAGGATAACAGTTCTTGATACTACATCTTTTGTCCAAATACATTCACACAAATCACTGCCATTATACTTTATTTCTCTTGGTACTATTACAACACGCACAAGAGGTTTTTTTATAAAATAATAGCTACTCATTTATTCTGAAGCATTCAATTAACAAAAATAAATAAAACTAATAGTAATAAAATAGCAAAAAGGTACCTGGTTTCTTGTCAGTGGAAATTGCTAGTGCTTTTTTCAATGAGTGAGACACTAAGGAACTGCATTTGCTCTCTGATCCAGCATGGGCAAGAAGGGACTTGCAGCAGTTTCCCAAGTGTTCCTTGAGTTTAAATTTGATATGCATTAATGGAATGTGCCAAAACTCTCATTTCTACTTTGAGTACCAGACAGCAGTAGCTATACTGTATCTCCTCTATATTCTATTTTTTTTAAATACACATTCCTTTGTGACTAAACAAGATGGGTTTCAGGCCTGGAAATATGAAGGACCTGTCAAAACCACACGTCAGAACACAGTACTGGGACATCCATGAAAGAAGCAGCTGAATTCCTGCCAGAATGTCAAGATGTGCCTGATTAATAAGCAGAGGCAAAGTGTTACCCTGCTATACCCCTTCACCTTTGGCATCTGATGTGGTACCTGCTTTAAGCAGTGCTCGGGGTCCTGCAGAAGCACCAGTTTAAAACAGCACAGACCACAATGGCTCTGCAATACCCTGCCTGATGCACACATGCTCACAGACTCCACAGCTATTGCAGCTGAAGGAAAAAATACAAGCAGAAAGGATGGATGCCTATTTATTGTTGTTCAAACGTTTTCAAGAAAATGAAGTTTTCTGCCATTTTTCTCCTGTGCCAGCTGTCTTAGATCCATTCTATACAAAAGTATAGCAACTAAGCACAAATACAGATCAGATCCAGTTTGGTCTGAAAAAAAACCCCAAGGTAAGAGAGAAAATACTTTAAACAGACATTGCTACAAATTATCATGTACAGATTTTCTTTTCTTGGCAATCACAATCATACCTCACTATTTACATGAGAACTGTTCTTACTTGGATCACAGGCAGATTGGAATTAGATATCATCACTAAGTCTAGAAACTTAGAATAAAGAATTACAGAACAGGAATGAAAATGACTCAGTTTATAAGAAAAACAAAAAAATATTTTTTTTTCTACAAACCATAAAAAGCTTTTGATCCAAGTGTGACAAGCAACACTGACAACTTGGTTTGGTTCCTGATTTAGCCTAACCAGGCCACTAGCATCAGTCTTGGTGAAAGAAAAGTGATTATTACTAACAATAACAGATGCTTTTGTTATCTGGCCCAGCAGGAAGGCTACAAATTCAGTGAACAGAATGAAGTCTGATTTACTGGAAACCTATAACCCCCTAATATCCGTGGGTTTTAACATGTTCATCATTATGGCATTCAAGGTTCCAACACACTCTGATTAAAGTGAACACAAAAAGAAGCCTGTACATTTCTCACACCATTCCCCAAACAGGCTTTTATTTACTTTATGTTACTCTGTGTTGACAACAGTGCTTTGGGAAAGGCAAGGTGAACGAAAAGGTTTGTTTTTTCACAGTAAAAGCAACGAGGTTTGTACTCACTGACCTCATAGGAAGTAGACTGCACAAGAAACAACTTGTAAGAAAGCCCTCTATCCTGAATTTACTCACATGGTTTTATGCTTTATTTTCCTCCTTGATAACGTTACTTATTATGCATGATCTTCAAGTGTGAAGAACTTGACACATAAGGATAAAACTGCAAGAACTTGGAGCATAAGGATCAAAAGGCACTTAATGTGCCTCTCTGCAGTAAGACAGAGAAAGCCAGTGCTGCTGTGCACAGTGTCAGCCTTTGTAAGGCATCAGTCTCTCCAATGCTGCCAAGAGATAACTGGCAGTAGCTGGAAAAGATTTCCATAGAGAAAACTGAGATAAACTGTCTTGCAGGACTATCTGGGGGCAGCCTGGTTAACCCTGTATTCACAGAAACAACTTGAATTTGCTTCAAAAACACACTTCCTTTCCATGAGGCGTGTTTGGCTTTCAGAGATACTTATGTATTGCAGACAATAAACTTTTTTATATTGCAACAGCAAGTTCTTGGCAGTAAACTCAGTCTTCTGAAAAGAGTGAAGAATGTGGCACTGTTTAGTTTCTTGTACTTGAGTCAGTTCTGCTCTTGGAGGGAAAAAAAGTATAAATAAGATAGGGAGATGTGATATGAATTCTCACCTAGTTTGGATGGATTATGTTTACTCTCATTATCATGTTTAAAATGCTGGTTTGATGCTGGCACTTGCCATTAGAGGTGAGAGGGTCTTTCCCCAGAATTCAGTTATTTCTATTAACTAGGATATTTTACAGAAATTACATCAAATCTTACCCCAGATTACTCCATTGTTTGTCCTGGTTTTGACTGGCATAGAATTACTTCTCTTCACAGTAGCAACATGGGGCTGCTTGGGGTTTGTGCTGAAAACAGGGTTGATAACACAGGGATGTTTTTGTTATAGCTGAGCTGTGCTTACACAGAGTCAAAGCCTTTCTGCTCCTCACCCCACCCTGCCAATAAGGGGGCTGGGGGTGCATAAGAAACGGTGAGGGGACACGGTTGGGACAGCTGACCCCAAAAACACCAAAGGGATATCCCACACCATAAGATGTCATGCTGGGCAGTTACAGCTGGGGGCAGAAGGAAAGGGGAGGACGTTCAGAGCAGTGGCATTTGGCTCCCCAGTACCCATGAGGTGTGATGGAGCCTGGCTTTCCTGGAGATGGCTGAACACCTGCCTGCCAATGGGAAGTGGTGAATTAATTCCTTGTTTTGCTTTGCTTCCATGCACAGCTTTTGCTTTACCTGTTAAACTGTCTTTATCTCAAGCTGTGAGTTGTCTCACTGCCTTCTGATCTTCTCCCCCTTCCCACGGCAGGAAGGTGAGTGAGCAGCTGTGTGGGGTTTAGCTGCCTGCTGGGGTTAAACCACCACAGCTGAACACAAGCAAACAGCACTGAAGCAAACTTACCT
Source organism: Ceyx cyanopectus (assembly GCA_013401355.1). Lineage (NCBI taxonomy): Eukaryota > Metazoa > Chordata > Aves > Coraciiformes > Alcedinidae > Ceyx > Ceyx cyanopectus. The sequence continues at coordinate 93,200 of VYZU01030564.1, read as the reverse complement.
GCTACCTTCCCCAGAAATGTCTGATTTTATATGCTGTGTACCCCATTCTATTTCACTCACTCTCTTCAGATCACATTGCAATATTATTTTATAAATATCACAATGCTTCTGATTCTACCAAGGTGTCAATAACTGCTTGTTAAACTATCACGTGTAAGCCCTATGAGCCTGCTGCTGTAGAGCACTGCAACCAATGGTTCTTAATTCACAGAACCTCCTTATGAGAGTCTAAAAAAGAAAATCCACCAGAAGTGAATGCAGACTGCTCACCTGCAGCAATATTTTACGGAATTATTCACAGATATAAATAAATACATTTAAAAAATCCCTATTTTGAGATACTATTCTGCTTCTTTGTCCCACTGGCATTCAGGAGTGTTAAAATATGTTCACTGTAGGTATTGCAGTTATAAGCAGAAGTTAAAAGAGCATTACATCCTTCTCTCACTGCTCTCAGAGAGAAATAAAGTGGCCTTGATTCTCTACAGTTCAATCCTTCTTAGTTTAAGCCTTGGCAATTTCAGGCTACTTTCCTTCTCAAAGAAAGGATCCACACTGGGGTTTAATATACTTGGGTTCTGACATAACCGTGACTTTGAATTCTCTGACTGAAATACCTTACATAAGAGGTAATTAATTATTATGCCATTACTCACTTATCCAGACCATTAAAATGTCTAAAGCAACAGGAGCATTCAAGAAAATTTTAAAGGACAGCAGCTTTTTGCAATGTGTTACAATGTTCAATAGAGCAGACTTTTGACCCATATGAAAGACTGAGGCTTTTTCTGCCAAAAAATGTTGGCAGGCTGTCCAGACTCACTCATACAACAAGTACAGTGTGTTTTCACATTTATTCATTAAGTCCTACTGTGAGATTGCAGTGTGTGAGAAAGCAAGAATAGACATTTTAAACCCTTTTACTCACTGTAGCTAATTGTTGAAATAACCTGAAAATGTCTTTTCCAGTATTACAGTTCTCAGCTTGAATGAAGCTCATTGGGAAGACTGAGCGTATCAGCTGATAAAGCAGTTGAGTCAGTTAACTGATTATCAGCATTTCAGCGGGTCTGAACAGGACCAGTAATTCAGAAAAATTAGCAAAAACTAAAAGATGTTTTGTATTATTCTGTTACAAAACCAGTTACTCCACCAACTGCTGTTTTTTTGAGAAAAAAACACCCTGCAGTTTTAGAACTTGGTGCAGAAGCAGCAAGATAGCAGAAAGAAGCCAATGAATTAAATTACACCCTGGCATTTATTGCTTTATAAAAATTCCTTTTTTTTTCTTTTGGAGGGTTGGCTTCTTCAAAGAGGGGTATGACTGGCATTTGTGAAAAGGCTTAATGAGCTTTTACAAGAGAGAAACTGGGAAACCCCTTTCCAAAGAAGTAACTTTGGTCAAGAAATGTATCCTTATTTTAGTCTGAACAAGTAGTTCATTGCTAAGTTGTTCAGTGATGTGGACCATTAAAGATGGTGATATGAACACGTGAATACACAGCTCAGTTGCTGCTTGACACTGCCCAAGGAGGAAAGAGAAGGATTGCTCTTGAAGGTTTTTTTTGTGGCCATAGGAAATGCTCCAACATTACCATAAACTTCCTACTGGGCACCTAGCAGCAAAACCACCATTTTCATTGGCTGTATAAGCTTTTGGAAGATTCAGGATTGACAAAGACTGAAAGTTACCATCATCTGCTGGCCCCAGTTAGATCAGTCTCTGTTAGATTAGGCAACTCCTGCTTAGTATTTTTGAATTATTTTTATCTACTGCAGACAAGAAATGACCTTATCATTTAAAAACACGTTCAAAAGCATCCTTCAAGCTAAACATTGTTCTAAAGAATTATCATACTTGGCATTATAGGTAAATTGAGTCAAAAAAGATTGAAACATTTACCTAATGCCTCTCAACTTAGCTGTTGATTCAGCAATCAAATATCTTTAANAAATAAATAAATAAATAAATAAATAGTTTCTTTGTTTCTTTATTGCAATAATTTATTATTATTTTCAATTAATAATAAATTATTATAATAGCTTTAATTCCTAATTTTAGAATAAAATGACAAAGCAACAGATTAAAACAAACTGGAACACTGAATTTTCAAGACAAGGCCCAAGAAAAGATGACACTCATTTTGATAAATTTGTGTAATATCAGGATGGATTTGTTCCTTAAACAGTTAAATCTTGCAGGTAATTCAGTCCAGAAAAAGTGACACACATAGGTTAGAAACGATTACAAGTGTCAGATTTATTACCACATTAATCCAATCAGGAGCAAAGCAAGAAGATAGAAGCAAACTATTCCATTAGAAATCCTAAATGTCAAAGCTTGGTTACCATTTGTAAATTAAAACCCAACATACTCCATGTTTAAGCCTGAGTGCTGTGCAGCAGGTAGAGCTGTACAGGGCACTGTCACCAGCTGTGATTACCAACAAGTGGCAATCTGGAACTCAAACCAGAACAACCTGCCCACTGTAATCCTGGATGAGTCAGAGAACTGAATGAAAATTTAGAAATATTGATGAGGGAGAGGAAAGTACCAAGAAACAAAACAAAACAAAACCAAACCCCCCACAAAAAAAAAAACCAACAATAAACCAAACAAAAAAAACAGGTTCAGCTGGCATGTGTAAGTATTGGCTGCTCTGTCTACTCCATGGCATTTAATTTTTTTTATATACATTCTATATACATTTTTATATACATTCTATTTTTTTTTACTGAAATTACCTTCCTGGAAATCTTACTTGAAAACTACTAAATTCGCAATGCCTCCAACCTGTCTGATATGCAGTATTATATAATCAACATTAATAGTGTTGATTATTAAAATCAGCAGAGAATAACAGGGTTTTTTCCAGTTTCACCAGAAGGCAAATCAGGTTCATTTAATGGGTGTAAATGAGACTAGAAATAGAGCAGCTGCACAAAATTCAGAGAGGCTTATAACTTCAACAGAGGTGTTCATTTATAAGCATAAATGCTAAAATTTCTCATTGCTTTGCTGCATTTTCAAAGTAGTTTCATACACATATATAGAAAATGATGTAAGAATGACCTATTAGATCATCTGCTGTAACTTTCTCTGTGTACTAGGCCTTTAAATTTTACCCAATTAGCATATTTTCACTGAAAAAATTAGTTTGTCTGTAACTCACACTTGACTAAAACACAACTTCTGTGCTAAAACATATCTCCCAGGAAAACAGTTCAGATGTGAAGACATGAAAACTGAAAATCTATCAGTTCTCACAGCATTTTGTTCCAGTAATTAGTTACACCCTTCCTTGAAATTCATAGCCCTAATTTGAATTGATTTGCTTTCTCATTTTCTCTACGAGCTTTTATCTATTTACTATTTTAAAGACCTTTACCTATTACATATTTTCTACTCAAAGAGATATTTACACAATGTGAAGTCAGAAAGTCAAAAATCATCTTCACCATAAACGAAGTAAATTCAATTCTTGCAATGGACATTTATATTGTCAAAACAAAAAGCAAAACAAAACATTCCCAGTCTTAGCCCAATAGCTCTCCCTGTGATGAACCCATCTAAACTAACAGCTGATAAGAGAACAATGAGAACTAGGTCAGCTTGTCTTTCTTTTCAGCTGCCAGACCACTTTGTTTTCCCAAACACAGCTGTAAATTTTCGCACTTCTACTTTCAACTTTATTATCTACTCTGCTGTCCTTGAGTTAGTTAGCTCAGATTTGCCAACCCAAATTAAGAACATTCTTTTTTCTTCACTATTGCAAAAGTCCATTAGAGGACTCTGGAAGAGTCAGTTGCTCTTCCTTCCAACTACACCCCTCTGAGCTCTTTCTGCCAGAGCAGATGTGACTGCTCCTTAGCAGCCACAGGGGACATCCCAGCCCAACAGTGCCCATCAGCCATGTGGAGTGCTGCACTGGTTGGACTGGCCCGTTCTCCCACTTCTGCCAGGAAGGCAGTGATGTCTGGCAGAAGAGCAGAGCAAACTGGGAACTGGAAAGTTTCAAATCCCTGCAGCCAAATGCACCAGTCTAACTGGTGCCACACTAACTACCCAGGGTGCCACACAGTCCTCACACAAGCTCAGAACTATGCTACGGATTTCCACTGATTCCATTCCCTTCAAATATTTTTTTTTTTTCTTTTTTTCATCTGGGATAAAATGAATTCATGAAAAGACAGTTGGAATACAGAAATGAGGCATTTCAAAGTACAGGCTGTTGTTTTAGCTTGAAGTTTCAGCTGAAGAAAAGGATCAAAATTAATGACAACCTCAATTAAATTTCTATAGTATCTCTAGGGAAACCTCAAGGCATATGTTGAAATTCCTTTAACGCTAATGGGTATTACTTGTTCTCCCATCAAGGCTAAAGATTCTTTTGCCTCACATTTCTACGTTGGCTGGACAGAGTGCACCAAAATGATTCTGTGAGGAGCAGAACAGAAGGACAGAGAGGTCACATGAGATTAAATGATATATCCTTTCATGCTTTAGATATTTACAGCAATGTCATGCAAGAAAGAAAAAAAATTGAGTTTAGCAATACTTGGTCACTGTTCACATATGTTACCCATCAGCAGAAAAGCTGATTGAAGTGAAACTATGCTGAAAATTCTGAGTCAGTTAATTAAGTCCTTATCAACTAGTGAAGTAATTCTATGGGCTACACACAACAGAAAAGCTCACCCAACAGATAATTTTATTGGTTTCAGTAGAGATATTACAGGGATGAAGTTGGCCCATGTTCTTAGGTGCCTCACAGCCACAGTTTGAGCAAAGAGAAATGTTATGCCACAGGATTCACATAGTCCAAGTTGAATCCTATATATTCTACAACAATTAAAGTCATAAGCCAGCTAAATACATCTCCATTATTTTAGATCTTATACCAATCAAGATTCCTAGAGATAACAGAATGTCTTTCCTATTATTAATTTTCCTTAAATTGCAGACCAAAAAATACAGAAACTGTTGTAGTAACTAAAATATTTCAGAAGCTCTCTCAGGACACTAAGGAAAATTTATTCAATTTGTTTCTTTTCCCATGACAGAAACACAATTTCTCTTTCAGTCATTCTCACAGTTTTGCTGTGGCCTTCATTCTTGGTCAGCTACTGCATCTCTCACAAATCCTTATGACCTCCTTCACTGACAGGGATTAGATAGCACCATTAACCCACACTCAAAGGCACTGTGTTGCCTGCTGGACTCTTTAATCAGACCTCTGATCTCAAGCAATAATTACCAGCTATCACCAAGAATTTAATGCATATTAAAAAAAAAAAGTGATCTCCATTTTGCCCTAGTAGTTGTTCTCTCACCTGACCCAGTATTAATCCTTCTTTCTTGAATAAAAACATGTTTCTCTTACTTGGAATGTAGCATTTCCATACATACAAAGAGACAGCCAAGAGATAGCTAAAGGATTAGAAAGTTACACTAATACTATACTGTCATCCCCTACAATACTGAGCACTGCTTAGAACTAATGAGCTTCCTTAAACCCCCGAAAGGAAGCTGAGTGAATTATTAATCATAGGTTGAAATTAAAAACTCTTGACAATGGTTAGAAAGGGGAAAGTAGAAGGGAGTGTTTGTCTTTTCAAAAAGATTTCTATGGCTTTGTTATGATGGATAGCTGCAAAATGGGAGCCAGCTGAGCATCAGGTCTCAAACAACTACAGTTTCATAATTCTTGTTTTGTTCATGCAGTATGGGATCATCATGGCATGCTCAGAAAATATTTTGCAAAGCACATACAGATTGCCTGCCTCTTAGTTACATAACGTATCAACAAGTGGGTGTAAACAAGAAGAAGGTAAATGTGGTGCACAAGCTCTGGTTTCAAATCAAATTAGTGCTATTAAGCCATTCATCTCAAGAAGGAGCAGATGGATCTGTTTGTTAACAGACACTCCAATAATCATTAAAAGGGAGAACAGAGCTATTGCTGCAGTAAGTGAAAAGTAACATGAATGCTGAAATCATCTTTTCTTTTTCCCCCAGAATATTTTATAATACAGATTAAGAATACAGAATTAAGACTTCGGCAGTACATGAATTCTAAAACAGAAGTCCTAACAGCAAGCAAAAATTGAACAGCATAGTGTGTGCCAATGACTACACAATGCAAGCATCTCTGAAATATCCTTCAGCTACAAATGCACACTATTTCTAAAGCAGAATGAAATCTAGTTGTTTAGATTCCACCTTTCACTACAGGCTACTCAATGCAACCAGAATCAAATCCCACTCGAGCAGCACAGATTCATGATAGATCTGTGTATATAGTTCTGATCACTTGCATCTGCCACAGGGAAGGCATTTGGATGGATTCACATTTATCTAGTCAGCTAAACTTTTGGAATGGAATCAAAAACAGTCTCCCAGAAATCCTGCAACTAAATAAATAGTTACCTCCCTCTGCAGAGATTCTGTAGAACCTTTGGGATCATAAGACTCACAGGGCAGTGACAAATGTGTCATACTCTAACTGAAGGACAGTGACAAGTGGGAGACCACAGGGATCTATCTTGGGACATTTGTCCTGGTTTAGTGAGAACAGAACAAATTCTGTTCAGTGATTTTACATTTCAGCTCAGTTGTTTTATCTGCCCTGTGTGAAGTTAGCAGCGTGTTCTCAGTGTCTGCTCCCAGCAGTGACAACACCCCATGTTTAGAGTTACTACCAAGGACTGGTGTGCAGAACGAGGCCACTGCTGGATCTTGTGTAACACACTGAGGGGTGCAGAAAGTGAAAGGTGGCACCTGCAGAGAGGAGCAGACAGGACAGATGACCCCAGACTGACCAGTGAGAGATTCCAGCCCATAGACATCATAGTATAAAGCTGAGAGATCAAAGGGTCTCATAGAATCATAGAATGTTTAGGGTTGGAAGGGGCCTCCAAAGGTCATCTAGTGCAGCCCCCTGCAGGGAGCAGGGACACCCTCAACTAGCCCAGGCTGCTCAGAGCCTTGGCCAACCTCACCTGCAACAGCTCCAGGGATGGGGCCTCAACCACCTCCCTGGGGAGCCTGTGCCACTGAGCCACCACCCTCAAGGGAAACAACTTTTTCCTGAGATCCAGTCTACATCTCCTCTGCTCTAATTTAAACCCATTACCCCTCATCCTTTCACTCCAGGCCCTTGGACACAGCCCCTCTCCAGCTTCCCTGTAGCCCCTTCAGGCCCTGGCAGGTGCTCTAAGGTCTCCCCAGAGCCTTCTCTTCTCCAGGCTGAACAACCCCAGCTCCTTCAGCCTGTCCCCAGAGCAGAGCTGTTCCAGCCTCTGAGCATCTCTGTGGCCTCCTCTGGCCCTGCTCCATCAGCTCCATGTCTCTCCTGTGCTGAGGGCTCCAGAACTGGATGCAGGGCTCCAGGTGAGGTCTCACCAGAGCAGAACTTTCCACAAAGATAGAAGAGTCAATCTCTTGCCTCTTCTGTAAACCTGGCCTCCTCCCCTGCAACTAACTTTAAAAGTCAAGATGTCCATCCACAGATTAGAACAATTAAGAATAGAAGAAAGAGGCACTGCAAAAAATACCCAGATCTCTGTCCCATTTTGCCTTGGAACTAGGGACTGAATATTCACAAATAACTAAAATCAGCTAAAGACATTATCTGTGTGTGAGACTAAGCATTGTGATCTGGCTCAAAAGTACATGTTTCTCCTCTCTTCCAAGACAGAGTGGCTGCATCCAAACTGTCTATTGAAAAAACTCTACTGGCCCACACAACATGCACACATTACCTAGGAAAATACTACATGACACGGCCAGAAACCATGCCAGGAATTATGTTAATAACAAAGCAGGGCCTGAGGCCAGTGCTTAACTTGGTGCCATGGCCCCATTCTATTTGCTCAGAGACACAACATGCAATGGCTTCATTCACAGTTATCCACACAGAGTACAATGTATTCAGCAATGAGGAAAGACAAGAACAGGGAAAAAAAAAGGAAAAGGAAAAAAAAAGGAAAAAGAGAATTGATAAATACTGTCTTAAAGGGTGATCATGGCAGCATCACATTTTCTATTCAGACAGCTTTTAACACTGTGGGAAGCATTGATTTTAAATCAAGGTTCATTCAGTTCATTTCACTATTATGATATATAGGCATCTGAAATCTGCATCTCTGGAATACTGGCACAGTCTGTTTGCTTCCCATTACACTCAACATCATGCCAAGTGAAATAATCTCAGAAACTTTTCCATCACATCCCCATCAGTACTTAGTTGCCACTTGACCAGTAATCCCATATCCTGCATATCCTGCATTGTGTGAGTCTTTCTTTACATAAGTGAACACGCCCTTGCAGCACTCAGACAGTTTTGCAGAGCCTTAAACAACAAAATCAACTGCAAAATATCAGCTGTGTCCCTTCACCTTAATGAGGTGTCAACAAAAACACAACATGCAATTGGAATCAAAGACCGTTCTCCAGCTCCTGAAGATCTCTTCAAGCAAATGTATTCGGCAGCAGTTTTCAACAGTATAATCCTTAACAAGTATTTTTTCAGTCTCTAACCTTTCAATTTCCAGGTGTTCTTCGGGCAAACCTAGTGTGCTGGTCTAGCAGAAATGGGGGTGGTGAGCTGTTGTTATGGCCATGACTTTATGCTGCTCATTTGAAGAAGTTGGACTGGAACACATTAGAATTCAAGGCAGAAGCAGCAACTACTGAATGTGAGTGCCTGTGTTAGGCACAAAATCTAAACAAGGAGAATACACTGGATACTGAAATACTCAGCAAGGCTTCAGTTGTGACACACCACACAGCAGGAGCTCAGGTGGCTCAGAAGAAGAAGGAACCTTGCTGGTGTGGGTCACCACTTTTTCAGTGTATCTGGATCATCTGCTGAAAATTTCTACCATGCCTTTCATGACAGTGTATCATGTCTGGGGAAGCTTGGCTTGCTTGAAATGTTCCAGCCCTTTACTGCACTAGTACAGAGAACTGCTTGAAGGCTCACAAAGGATGAACTATAGTTTCTCAGCAGCTGAGTTACAATACCCTCCCTTGACTAGAGAATACATGGAAATGGCATTATTATTCCCAAAAGATTATTATTCACATATTAATTTACAAGATATACCTCTTTAAAAGGTGCTCATCACCAAGGTGTGCTGAAGGCAAATACTGAACAGGGACCTTTGCAAAATCACAACCACATCACAGGCCCAGATGCTTCCATGCCCATATTCCTTCTGGTACCAATTCATGTGCTGGACACAGCCCATGCTCTGAGCAGCCTGGTTTAGTTGAGGGTGTCCCTGCTTATTGCAAGGGGGCTGAACTAGGTGACCTTTAAAGGTCCCTTCCAGCCCTAAACATTCTATGATTCTATGATGGTAAGTCACTGTGGTCTCTAGGATCAACAGTTTTAAGGGTTCTACTTAGCATTCCTACTAGGGAATGGAGGAAACTTTTTGCCAAGTCCACACTACAAAAGAAGTATATCCAGTGTATGTCACAGGCCCAGGCTTGCACAGCTCACCAGAGCTTTTGCTTTGCCTGAAAGAGTGCCCACTGACAGCCTGTTTGATTTGGGCAGAACCAGCAGTGATGTTCGTGCTGCATTTTATAGGCGAGGAGTTGTAACAACACCCTATACCAACAAAGCACATCCAGTGTGACTGTGGCTATGCAAAGAAAGCTGTGCTTTGTCTCACAACACAAGCCCCACATATCTGTGACATTCACTCACTCCTGTTGTTGCAACAACATCTACACAGGCAGTTCAGTTGGCCTCAGAGTTTACACAGTTCCAGAGTCTTAACTGACACGGTTATGTCAGTAGATGAATTTACTGCACACATATTCTGAGATATACAGACTCTTACCTAAATAAAAAGATAAACGGGAGTGCAATGTTGGGTAATCCAGACAAATAGACAGTGAAGAAAACAAAAATTTAGAGAATAACTTGCTTAACGCAGCAAATGAAACAACGATCACCGAGGTTCCAGTTCTTCAAGGTGCTGGAATTTTATTTGAAGAGCTGAATCTGAAATCTCTCAAGTTATGAGAGTCACAGGATCCCCTACCTCAAAATATGAAGCCTATATATTCAGAAATCTTACCTCATAAGCAGTTATACCATTGTCATTACATTTATTTTCTTGGCTAGCTTACCACATTTTCTGTTCAATAAGCACTTGAGTAAGTTTTCTGGAGAGGGAAATCATGAAGCTGTCAGACTGTGAAAGCTGTCATAAAAGCATGAACACAAACTGTTCATTTACTGGTATGACATAAATAATAATCAGGTTAAGCACTGAAGTACAAGAGGGATCAAAACAATATAATGACAGGCTATCAAAATAGTCACAGCCTTCCAAAGCTGCCTCCTAGACTGGAATATAGAAACTGAAAAAATGAATAAAGATAGGTAGGTTTAATCATTGTTCAGTGTTTTAATCCAAACAGAAGCTCCACACTTAGAAGGGAATTAGCCTTGGTGATGAAGATTTGCAATAGCCAGGATGTTTTTTGTGTATGAGGAGGGATCAGTACAGCCAAAATCAATTATTATATGCAAGGATAATAATGGTGCAGAAGTCAAAAGCAGACCAGCTGGAAAAAGAAAGGCCAAAACTAAGGAACACCATCCTTATTAAAACATTAGTGAGGAAATACCCTATGCTTTCAGGATTGGCATGCTTCACAGCTACTTGGGCAGATAAGTCTTAAAGTCAAAGAAATTATAGAGGAGAAAAACATGTAACTTGAAAAGCTGGGATTGAAGTAATCTGAAAGAACTGTATTCAACTGCAGTAGATGAAGAGAGGCAGCAGTATCTGTTGAAATGGGACCACATCATCTGAGGGAGAATAACAGAAGATCAGTGAAGAGGATTATAAACAAGCTCAGGTGAATTGCAGGTGGGGTGTCAAAACCCACATATTTCACACTAATTGCTGCTCAGCTTTGCATGCTTGACAAGAATGTCTGTGTTTAGACAGCACAGGTCTGGGAAGGACTCAGAGGCACATCATCAAACATGCTCGAGATTCCTGCCCTGCTGTGGGGAAGAGCTAAGCACAGTGGAAAACTACACCTGCAAGAATCCTTGATGCACAGGAGAAAGCAGGATGTTCAAAGCCTGGTAAGGACTGAGCTTTGGAGCACCCACATCCCCACTTGTGTGCCTCTGCCCAGGAATGCTGCAGACACCCTCTTTGCATTTATTTATTTACAAATTTACTCATTTCAACCAGGGCTGGTTTGTTGTTCCTGTGTCCCGTCTGTGCTTGTTCATACATCATCCTCAACTGAAAGCTTTGCTTGATAAATTGACTTTGAGCAGTTAACTCATATCCCACCAGAGATTGTGTGGATCTATCAATTAGTTTATAATTAAGCAGGAAATAAAATGTCTGCCAAATCCAGAGAGATATTATTATTACTTTGTTTTCCCACTAGATTAATAATTATCTAACCTGAATTATTAATACTATAACTAAGAAAGACAGGAACAGAATATTTAAAATTGAGGTAAGGTGAAATAAGATCTATAGGGCTAGAAGATTACCAGCAGAATTCTCAGACCATCACTCCTGTTGTCATATTTTCACTTAATGAACTTGGTACAAAAAGGGCAAGAGAGAAATGTGCCAATGACATTTGGTGACAAGGTGTTAGGAAAACCTTGGCTATGCTAAAAGATCCCAGAATGGCATAAAGGAAAACTGAGGGATACTGAGCAGGGGAACAGTAACTATGGGATGAAATATAGTACGAAAATGTGTAACTATATACAGTTCAGGCCTAATTAGAATCATTATTCATTAGAAGCTGGTACATCTTATATTTGAAACTACCTAAGAAGGGAAGAGATCTGGGTCTGTTGTGTAGTCACTAGAGGACTGAGAGGCAGCAGCTTTATTTGGATATGACAATGGAGAAGTGTGGAATGTGCAAGAGAGGGATTCCAAGACAGCACTCAGAAAAAACATAAAGAGTTGCACTACTGTGGCAGGATCAGGGACACTCTCCATCCCTGGGCACACCACTAACCAGGCTCAGGGAAGGAGAAGCAGGAAGATGAGGGGAACACAGAGGCTTTCTACCTCTAAGAGGGGGTCTTACAGCACAACTTCCTAATGCAGGAATTGGGATTACACAAAATCTCTCATATTCAGGTACAATTAGATTATGTTAGTGCTGAAGTGGCAGAGAACTGACTCCAGTGACTTGGAGACAGACACCATTCCTCTGTGCCTAACCACTTTGGCAACAGCATTACCTGTGGTTGAAGTTCAAACATAAAAATCTACCAAAATAGCTGTGTGCACCTGTGGGAAATATATCCAGAGCTTGCCCCATAAGGGTTTGTGTGGTTGGAGACTGAGCTGAGAAAAGGGAACAGGAGGTATCAGAACAGTGGGTTATACTTCTGTATATGTGCAGAGATGAACAAACTTGATAAAAAGTGAGAATTTTTCAACTTTGTGTTTACTAGTCTCTCAAGACATTTCTAAGTTTAAAATTTATATTATTAAAATGATAAAGAAAATGATGGTAATACAGTTCTGGCATAACTGCAGTCAAATTTCATCTTGGAAGAGACATTTTCTTTGCTAGACAGAACACAGGTTTTCGGATTGCTTGTGGGATTTTTCTGTTACAGTGCTGGCTGCAAAACACACAGCACTCCAGTGCATGCTCTGAGACTTCACTTTTTTTTTCCCATTATAATTAATGCTTCTATAATTATCAGACGGGAGATGAATGAAGAGTGAATATGAGGGAAGTCTACAAGTCCCTGAATAGCTCCGAGANTCAAAACAATATAATGACAGGCTATCAAAATAGTCACAGCCTTCCAAAGCTGCCTCCTAGACTGGAATATAGAAACTGAAAAAATGAATAAAGATAGGTAGGTTTAATCATTGTTCAGTGTTTTAATCCAAACAGAAGCTCCACACTTAGAAGGGAATTAGCCTTGGTGATGAAGATTTGCAATAGCCAGGATGTTTTTTGTGTATGAGGAGGGATCAGTACAGCCAAAATCAATTATTATATGCAAGGATAATAATGGTGCAGAAGTCAAAAGCAGACCAGCTGGAAAAAGAAAGGCCAAAACTAAGGAACACCATCCTTATTAAAACATTAGTGAGGAAATACCCTATGCTTTCAGGATTGGCATGCTTCACAGCTACTTGGGCAGATAAGTCTTAAAGTCAAAGAAATTATAGAGGAGAAAAACATGTAACTTGAAAAGCTGGGATTGAAGTAATCTGAAAGAACTGTATTCAACTGCAGTAGATGAAGAGAGGCAGCAGTATCTGTTGAAATGGGACCACATCATCTGAGGGAGAATAACAGAAGATCAGTGAAGAGGATTATAAACAAGCTCAGGTGAATTGCAGGTGGGGTGTCAAAACCCACATATTTCACACTAATTGCTGCTCAGCTTTGCATGCTTGACAAGAATGTCTGTGTTTAGACAGCACAGGTCTGGGAAGGACTCAGAGGCACATCATCAAACATGCTCGAGATTCCTGCCCTGCTGTGGGGAAGAGCTAAGCACAGTGGAAAACTACACCTGCAAGAATCCTTGATGCACAGGAGAAAGCAGGATGTTCAAAGCCTGGTAAGGACTGAGCTTTGGAGCACCCACATCCCCACTTGTGTGCCTCTGCCCAGGAATGCTGCAGACACCCTCTTTGCATTTATTTATTTACAAATTTACTCATTTCAACCAGGGCTGGTTTGTTGTTCCTGTGTCCCGTCTGTGCTTGTTCATACATCATCCTCAACTGAAAGCTTTGCTTGATAAATTGACTTTGAGCAGTTAACTCATATCCCACCAGAGATTGTGTGGATCTATCAATTAGTTTATAATTAAGCAGGAAATAAAATGTCTGCCAAATCCAGAGAGATATTATTATTACTTTGTTTTCCCACTAGATTAATAATTATCTAACCTGAATTATTAATACTATAACTAAGAAAGACAGGAACAGAATATTTAAAATTGAGGTAAGGTGAAATAAGATCTATAGGGCTAGAAGATTACCAGCAGAATTCTCAGACCATCACTCCTGTTGTCATATTTTCACTTAATGAACTTGGTACAAAAAGGGCAAGAGAGAAATGTGCCAATGACATTTGGTGACAAGGTGTTAGGAAAACCTTGGCTATGCTAAAAGATCCCAGAATGGCATAAAGGAAAACTGAGGGATACTGAGCAGGGGAACAGTAACTATGGGATGAAATATAGTACGAAAATGTGTAACTATATACAGTTCAGGCCTAATTAGAATCATTATTCATTAGAAGCTGGTACATCTTATATTTGAAACTACCTAAGAAGGGAAGAGATCTGGGTCTGTTGTGTAGTCACTAGAGGACTGAGAGGCAGCAGCTTTATTTGGATATGACAATGGAGAAGTGTGGAATGTGCAAGAGAGGGATTCCAAGACAGCACTCAGAAAAAACATAAAGAGTTGCACTACTGTGGCAGGATCAGGGACACTCTCCATCCCTGGGCACACCACTAACCAGGCTCAGGGAAGGAGAAGCAGGAAGATGAGGGGAACACAGAGGCTTTCTACCTCTAAGAGGGGGTCTTACAGCACAACTTCCTAATGCAGGAATTGGGATTACACAAAATCTCTCATATTCAGGTACAATTAGATTATGTTAGTGCTGAAGTGGCAGAGAACTGACTCCAGTGACTTGGAGACAGACACCATTCCTCTGTGCCTAACCACTTTGGCAACAGCATTACCTGTGGTTGAAGTTCAAACATAAAAATCTACCAAAATAGCTGTGTGCACCTGTGGGAAATATATCCAGAGCTTGCCCCATAAGGGTTTGTGTGGTTGGAGACTGAGCTGAGAAAAGGGAACAGGAGGTATCAGAACAGTGGGTTATACTTCTGTATATGTGCAGAGATGAACAAACTTGATAAAAAGTGAGAATTTTTCAACTTTGTGTTTACTAGTCTCTCAAGACATTTCTAAGTTTAAAATTTATATTATTAAAATGATAAAGAAAATGATGGTAATACAGTTCTGGCATAACTGCAGTCAAATTTCATCTTGGAAGAGACATTTTCTTTGCTAGACAGAACACAGGTTTTCGGATTGCTTGTGGGATTTTTCTGTTACAGTGCTGGCTGCAAAACACACAGCACTCCAGTGCATGCTCTGAGACTTCACTTTTTTTTTCCCATTCTAATTAATGCTTTTATAATTATCAGACGGGAGATGAATGAAGAGTGAATATGAGGGAAGTCTACAAGTCCCTGAATAGCTCCGAGAAAGTGACCAGGGAACAACCTCTCACTCTGCCATTTAAGCCAAGCCAGAGTATTGAAGGACAAAGAGAATAATGGAATTACATTTTTATCCCCATCAGCCATACTTCATGTGAACCTCACTGCCACAGAGCTTTGTGGAAGATGAATATTGAGAAGCATTCTAAAAAAGGCAGGACAAATTGATGAATACTGTAGCTACAGAAGACCAGTGTAGCTGCCATCTCTCTCTACCTGCCAGGCAGGGTCAGGGCAGAGGAAGAATCAATCCACACTTGCTTTCTTCCCCGTATTTTTCCCCTGAGCATCCACTACTCACCACAGCCAGGGACAAAATCCTAGGCTTCTAGAGTTTTTAGAGATGGGAGTGCACAAGTTGCTGCTCTTTTTTTTTTACAAAATAGACATTAAGGAAAATGGTAGAACTGGAAGTGTCAGAATTTGTTTCATACCTCAGGATAACTAGTTTGCATAAATTGGAAAACAATTCACTAAAAATTTAGAAAATATTTTTGCTGGCAGGAAATCACCTAAGAACTATCTCAGGGAGACAATCCTCATGTCCAAAGACTTTTACATTAAAAACAAATGTTCTGTGGCATTGAAAGCATTTCATTACACAGCTCATACACCTTCTCTAGAGGTAATTTCTAACAGATTCCCACTTGCCCTGCAAACACAAGTTTCTAGGCACTCACTTGCTTATCCCAAGAGGAATTTAATAAATGAACTAAAATCAGTTCAAGCAAAATACATTTTTCCATCACTTTACACCTCAGCAAACTGATGCACACTGTGACAAAGTTTAATGCATACTGTTTGCAAAGTGTGCTACCTCTTTTCACATTTATGTATAATATTTCAATATCTCTTTGTTTTTAAAAAAAATATACTTTAAGATCCAACATGAATAAACTACTCAGGGCTGGACTAGATGACCTTTGGAGGTCCCTTCCAGCCCTAAACATTCTATGATTCTATTTTTTCCTCAGTAAGGTACACACAAGAAAAAAAACTAACAACTGGCATAGTGTGGCATTTAGTAGCCATCTCTTGTACTTCTAAAACCAAACAGGCTGCTTTAGCAGCTGAGAACATATTATTTCCAAAAATATGTATGGATAATTCAGTATTAATAACTTTAAAATTAAATGAAGAATGAATTGTGGCTGCCCTGGTAAAATTTTACTATAATCTGAAATGCCACTATAAAGCTCCAGAAATCTCCTCTGAAATGGAGTCCCATGATGTTCTTCCTGCATTTTACTGCATAGAGGGCTTTGGCCAAGCACACTGAGATTAAAAACCCTGACCTAAGCTGTCTTCACACAAAAGTAGTAGTTGAGAGATAAAGAGCTGCACAAGCACAAACTACTGTTTTTCAGAAGTTACTTTTAATGTCTTGAAATACATCCCTTGCAAGAATCAATATCTTTTTTTTTACACAAGGAAATTTCCTGTCTATTGCTAACTCAAAAAAAAAAGAGAGCCACTGGGCTTAAGCAGTATGAGGACAAAACAAGTTGGTTTTAGAACCACCTCAAAAATGGTAAGCTGCTTCCACATTTTGGGTTTTGCCCCAGATACTAACAGAAATGTTTCTATCAATAGCAATCTGCTAATATTTTATGTCTGAACTGATGTTGTTCAAATAGTTTAAGTGCTTTGTAATTTCACAGGCAAAAAAAGCAAAAGTATGGGACTCTTTTTATTAAGAGATATCAGACCT
The DNA here is from genome assembly GCA_013401355.1 of Ceyx cyanopectus. Classification (NCBI taxonomy): domain Eukaryota; kingdom Metazoa; phylum Chordata; class Aves; order Coraciiformes; family Alcedinidae; genus Ceyx; species Ceyx cyanopectus. Next base: position 76,187 of record VYZU01030564.1, on the reverse strand, counting down.
ATCATCAGAAATCTACACTACAGAGTGTATCTGGAAATACTCAGTACCCAGCTATTCCCATTAGAGTTGATGTTTTTAGAAGATACTTTGAAAATGAAGGCAAATGAGTCAAGTACACAGCCATGGCTTCAGCCACTAGTGGGAGGTTATCTCTGCAGTCAGAAAACTTAAAACATTTTGTTTTTTCTTTTATTTATTTGTTTGATTTCCCCACAACTAAACTTAGATTTTACCTGTACATGCAGTGAATTACCTCAGGGTTTACCTTGCCACTGATACATTCACAGATAGCAGCCATTCCTTTAGACTCTAGTTAACAGTCAGTTGATGCCAAAAGGGGTCTAAAACAAAAACTTTGGGTTTAGATGTGGAGTCAGTGTTTTCACATTTAGGACTTGGTATGTCAGCCTCAACAGAAGTGGTGTGGAGTGGTGACACTGTCTAGGATGAGAAGGATACCACTGCACAAAGCACAGCCAGAAGCCAAATAGATGAATGCTGAACTAAGAGAGATACTCAAAGAAGAAGAAAACAGCAAATGTGGGTCTCTAAGCCATGGGCTACTGCCATGCTTCAGAAGGTTAACTCCAAGAGGGGCAACAGTGAGGGGTCTCACACAGAGGAGGGTGCCCAAGTCTGATTCATTACTCAGAGAATTAGATTAATTACATATTGTGTGTTACTAGTTTTTGCAACTTGCTGCTTCTACCAGTGGCCCCTGCTGGTGTCAGTCTGTGCTATCAAGCTCTTCCTGGGCACTGTAGGAGGACTCTGCACTCTGTTTCATTCAGACCATGGATTTGGTGGCCTAGGGCATACCTGCTGCACACGGTGAAAATGACCCAGTGACCTCAGAGCTGCTCCCCAAGAGAAGAGCAATGTCTCAGAAGGCAGGGGAGCACAATGCAGTCTTCCCCAGCTCCCAGACAGAGCAGCCACAACAGCACTGATGTGCCACCAGGCAAAGCTAACAAGCCCTGCCTCTCAGCAAGGCTCAAGCTCAAAGGCAGCCTGAGGCTGACACAGCTGAGGAGTCCTGTTGCCCTGCAGATGGTCACAGCTATGCCTGTGCCTCAGCACTTTATACTGCTCCAACTTGCCCATCCTAACTGCTCATGTTTGGGATGCAGAGATGCTTGGTTTTCCTTTTCTCCTTCCAACAATTTAACAAAAGGCAGTTAACCACACAGAGCTAGTCTGAAAGAGAAGCTGGAGAGCAAGAACAAGGAGGTGGAGCAAAGAAAGAGAGAGGAGTATCTTAAACAGGCTTTGTCATTAAAGAAAATAAAAGCTGTAGTGACATCATTAAATCACTGGAAGCCTTTACATTGGCCACAAAGCAGCTTCAGACACCCTGCATTAACAGCCCTGAAGTCAAGCTCTCAGCACTTCCCAACATTACAGCCTGCAGTTAATTTCTCTATCAATGTATATTAAAAAAAAATAGTGGTAAAGTCTCCACCATCTCCACGTCAATTTTAATGAAATGAATATGACAAATTCTGCATAAACAACACAACTAAAGGTTGATTAAAATGTTAAAGATCAGAAGTGGTAATATGTAATTAGTCATGATTGAATCATTTAAGAATAACTGTTGGTGCACAGAAACTCAGAGAAATGGGCTGTAATTTTGTAACTTACTGGTATTTATCTCACTAAAATGTTCTAGGTATTTCAGTTTTCACCGAGAGGTTTTTCCAGTAGTTACAGCTTCTGCAACACAGCTCATTTCAAGCACTGTATTAGGTCTAAAATATAAAAATAACTGCTCCCCTTTCAGGTAATCAAACTGAGAGTTCAGATTAAAATGTAACTTCTGGAGTCCTTGAAATGTATCTAGTATCTAACTACATATAAATGACCAGTAATTATGGGGAAATATATATATATATATACATTAAAAAAAACAAAACAAAACAACAGTTACATATAAACTTTTAGCATTTACAATGTTATGGAACTTCCCCGACTAAAGCTTCAATATGTAGTGTGGTTTTCTTTAGTTAAAGACTTCAATTTTTCTCATCTTCATGTGTTATTTCATCAGATGAGTAAATTAAAAGACAAATGTGTATGTGTATATATATATATATATAAAAAAAGAAAGAATGAAAGCTCTAATAAGGGAAGAAAAACGCACGTATGCAGAAGAAATCTACTACAAAATTTAGGCAACTGGGAAATATTTTCTTATGAGCATAAACTATATTTTCCTGAAAAAATGGTTCTTCTATCTCCAATTTTGAATAGTTTTTATTTGAAAGCTTTCAGTGTAAGTTGCTAAAGGGCATATTTATNCTCCTGCCACACGGTCCCTTTGGGACACTGCTCTGCCTGCCATGTGAGCAGGAAGGAGCCTGTAGTGGCCGAGAGCCAAACCAGCTCCAGAGCTGCCAGGCAGGAGGAAGCTGGGTGAGTCTCACCTTCCACACTCACTCAGTAGCCAGCCAGACCAAATCTTGACAGAGTTTTAAATGACAGAAAATAAATGCATGGTCGAGGTGGGGGAAAGTGAAGTGTCCGTGCAATCTTTCTATGTCAGCTATGAGGACAAATCACCTTGTCTGGTCACCTCTCAAAACGCCCATCCTTCACATGAGGGGAAGCTGAGTGTGCACCAACTCCAGCTCGTGTAAACACACAAGCCAAGTCTAGTGAGCTCCATGTGCCCCACTCCTCCCTCACTGTCCTCACCTTTACGAGACCCATCTTCTTCTGCTCTGCCCAGTATCTACAGCAATTCTGCTTCTTGGCTCCAGTGACTTGCTGAATAGTACCCAAGAAATTGACACGTTTCTAAAGCACAAATTACATGAAGTAATCCAGCTTTCCCCAAATTCAATAAAAGCACCTAATCATCATCCCCAAATCTGCTTCTCAACCTCATCCTCCACCCTAGATGTCTCTGCCTGCCCACACTACACCAAGTTGCATTGGTGCTGCTTCCAAGCACTGTGCCAGCCCCTTATAGCCTTTGAGGAAACAGTCTCCAGGGAAGCTCCTCTGCCAGGCAGGCATGTGGGCAGGAGCTCCCCACTTCCCTTGCTCTGTGTACAGCAGCTTATTTATTTCTCCCTGACTGAAGTGTGTTGCATATTTATCACAGATGCCTGGCTGTCTTGACACTGGCCTGAAGGTCTTAAAAATGCTTTGAATGTGGTCATTAACTTCTTTGAGCATCTCTGGGTCTTGCTTGAGTTTGAATATTCCCAGTTCCATTTCTGCCATTCTGACAATGTCACTTGGGGTCCTGACCTTCCCTTTGGGAACAGCTTTAATTCAGTGGCCTGGAATGAAGGTTGTGCGTGGGGGGGAAGAACAAAGCAGCTGGTGTGATGGAAATACCCTTTAGCTCCACCATCCTGTTTGGATCGTAGCTCAGCCCCCTTCTCGGGTTCCACTTGTTTAATCTTGTCTGGTGCTGGGGACAGGAGATCACTATATGTGTTTCCTACAGTTTTACTTTTGCTTTATCTTGGTCTCAAGGACTAAATGCCCATCAGCAGCTCTAGCATTTTGCTTCCATCTCTTTGAACTGCATCCAGGGCTGTGCTGACCTCACGGTCAGCTCAGAGCAGGAGAGTGTTTCCAAAGGGCATCTTTTCCTCTCCCCACCATCTCCACGTCAATTTTAATGAAATGAATATGACAAATTCTGCATAAACAACACAACTAAAGGTTGATTAAAATGTTAAAGATCAGAAGTGGTAATATGTAATTAGTCATGATTGAATCATTTAAGAATAACTGTTGGTGCACAGAAACTCAGAGAAATGGGCTGTAATTTTGTAACTTACTGGTATTTATCTCACTAAAATGTTCTAGGTATTTCAGTTTTCACCGAGAGGTTTTTCCAGTAGTTACAGCTTCTGCAACACAGCTCATTTCAAGCACTGTATTAGGTCTAAAATATAAAAATAACTGCTCCCCTTTCAGGTAATCAAACTGAGAGTTCAGATTAAAATGTAACTTCTGGAGTCCTTGAAATGTATCTAGTATCTAACTACATATAAATGACCAGTAATTATGGGGAAATATATATATATATATAAAAAAAGAAAGAATGAAAGCTCTAATAAGGGAAGAAAAACGCACGTATGCAGAAGAAATCTACTACAAAATTTAGGCAACTGGGAAATATTTTCTTATGAGCATAAACTATATTTTCCTGAAAAAATGGTTCTTCTATCTCCAATTTTGAATAGTTTTTATTTGAAAGCTTTCAGTGTAAGTTGCTAAAGGGCATATTTATCTTAAGATGCTATTGTATGTGTTCTATTTTTTGCTGTATGATCACACTGTACATGTACACATGCAATATACAGTAAGAGTTATTATTACACACATCATCTACAGAGGAATAGCTGCATTCTCTGTCTGAGGTGCAGGGGGAGATATGGGATTATTTACACATCTGGAAAGTCACAAGTTATCCCACTGTTGGTCATGGAAGGAAGAGGCCAATTCATCTCACCAGACTGGATACACTTACTCCTTTTTTTCTGCTAATTCCATAAACACTGAAAAACAACTTTAGCCACTACTGAGACAGAAAAATGAAGTAGCCCCACTTGTTGATTGCATTCATGGTATGATAACTGCAGAATTTGGTTTTTGTTCTAAAAAGAGTCTTGGCAACCCAAAGGAATAAAATAGAAGATGCTCCAAGAAATTACCTTAGATTTTGCAGAGCAGTCGTGGTCAGCAGGGAAGATTGGCTTCCACTGTTGGACTCGTGAAGCTCCAGTTGGACCCACTGAACTTCCTCACTTGAAGAAGGGATTTCCAGCTCTGAAATTTAATATAGGATATTGAAAAGATGAAGAGTTTGTAGTATTTCATCTCAAGCATTTAATTACAGAACTTTCTATTCACAGAAGTATTCTGTTGAGACGCTGTATGTTAAGAACATTTTATTTCCTCTCTTTTTCATATTCAGAGCATCTGTGAGGAAGAAATAGTTAAAATCAACTATGAAATGTAGCAGAAATGCCTGCTTTCCCTTCACATAGAAGAGTGTAACAATTTACATTGCATTTTTTCTGCTTAAAGTCAACATGGCTCAAAGAGTGTCTCCATGCTGTATTCAGGGCTTGCAGGAACAGCCATATTCACCATGTGCTTTCCCAAGTACCACCCTCCAGCTCCCACAGAAGCTTCTTCACAGCTGACGAGCAGTCTGCATGTGGGAGCCCCTGGCAATCTGGGTAGGCTTTCCCAAAGCAGCCTGAAGCATCACTGACTGCAAGAAAAACACACCTGGGTCCCAGGACATGTCTGAAAGGGCAGGTGGGACCTGCCTGCTGGTCCTTCAGAGAAGTGTTTTGAAGAATCATGCCCCCCAGAGAGAGGATCCATAGTTAGATCCACACTCAGGGATGCTGGATGGTGACCAGAACACATTTTTTGTTTCCTGACATTGCCAGAGTCTTTGAAACATGCACATGGATTTTTTTGTTCACTACTGTTCACTATTTATATAAATAAAATTCCAGCATATTGTCCATCCTTATTTTTTATCTGCTTCAGATTGCCAGGCTTCTGCTATGCCTCTAAAAAAAGAAAAACCAAAAAAAGAGAGGTAAAGTCAATGTTTTTCTTCAGTACACATGGCATCTCAGAAAATGAATTGTAGCACTGCACATTATTAGATGAACAGGTAATGATGTATTCCCTCTGCCAAACTCTTCACAGATAATAAAAATTACATGCTTGTTGCAGACAGACTAATTACGTGCAGTTATGGACCAAAAAAAAATTTGAATCCCTTCCTAAGGTGCAGATTAGTTTTTATTGAACGCTGCCTTTGGCGAGGTGTTTGAGAATTTTATTTTAATTTTCTTAGCATCAAATTGGAAATCTATTTGAAAATTATTAAATTTGAAACACAGCCAGTGAATTTGATGAATTGATAGTGGAGTTTCTCCACCATCTATCCTTGACTGGAAGGAAATAAATTATTTATTTGGCTCGCCTACCATGAGTTCAGTGTTTGATACAACAACAGTGCCTAGAGATGACAGACAAGACCAGGGCTGTGCCAGCTGCTGCAGAAATGTGACTATGGGTTCTTTTCAACAGCTCAATAAAAAGTGAATTGCATCTACTATTTCCTTTACTATTAATAGCAAAGGAACATCCAGCAGGGGAAAAAAGCCACGGCTATAACAGGATAGGGCTCTGTCAAGCTGAAATTGCTAAATAAGCCCAAAGCAATGTAGGCACATGGTCCCAGTTGTGAGCCAGCTCCAGCCTGGCCTCGGCACTGCAGAGGACATTCTATCCCTGGTGCCTCCCAGCAGCCTGCTGCCTGCACAGCTCCAAGTTTCCAGACGCCTGCTCTGTTGTGCCAGACTCACTCAGCTGACAAAAGATCCCTGTTTCTAATTGGTTTGGCCTAGATTTGGGATGTGACATGGCACTGACAAAATCATCAGTCATCATCTGCAGAAAAATCTTTTTCAAGCTGTTAAAAAGTTCAGAAAATGGATCACATCACTAGGAACTCCCCCAGCTTTTAAGAAGAAAGAGCACTGCTGTACATCTCAAAATGCACAGCTTAATGAGGAGAGAAAATGCCACAGAGCTTTAGTTCAAGGGAATGTCCTCTGTGAGTGCACCTATTAGTAGCTACAAGAACTAAAAAACAGAAGCAGAAGCACCATTAGAAGATAAAAAAATTAACCTTAACTGTCAGCTATCCGGTGCTTGGAAGATCTGTATCTGGCCTGAAAAAGCAAGAGGCAGCAGCACAGTCAGCCCCTGCCTGGACAGCTGCAGCGTTCCCACAGGGAGATGCAGAAGCTGCAGGAGACCTACCAGGTAACACTGAGGCCAGAGGAGACACCATGCAGCCTCTGCAGCTTGTGCTCAGAACCAGTGACACTGAGCTAAGACACCTTCACCAGCTACGTCCAGCTGGTGCCCAACCTAAACTATTTAGGTGGTACTAGGCTTGAGTCATGGGGATTTTTAGATCCGAATGAGTGCCCCACACCTTTCCACCTTGCAGAGAGCTCAGAGCTATGGCACTGCTGACACCACTTCACCCTTTGCTCAGTGAATTCCCCTCGAAAAAGTGATCACCATGAAAGCAGGTCTAGTTACAGCAATATGAAGCAAGATCTTGTTTTCAAGAAACAGAAAACTCCATTTTCAATAGAGCTACTACCAGCAGCAACACTCTGCTGGAGCAGTCAGCAGAGAGAATAACATTCCTGCTGTTGCTCACCCACTCAGATTAAAGAAAGTCACATCCCTTGCTCCTTTCTTTGCCTTGTGCATTTAACCAGGTTCAGGTTTTTATTCTTTCAGTTACTACAGTTTCCTTTTCTCCATAAAAGCCATCAGTGCCTGATGGCACATCAGTCATTCTGGGCAGAAAGATTGCTTTTTCACTGCCCATTACCATCGTCAGACAAAACACCAACAAAACTCTTAAAAGATATATTCATTGATAATTATTCTGTTAACAGATTGTCATTTAGATTGCAAGAAAAAAATAAGGAGAAAGCATTACATAGTCAATGAAAAAGATATTCTTTAGGCTACATTACTGTAAATCACTTTCATCTGTTGGAAACAACACAGGCAGTCAACAATTCAGAATCCACAATCACAATCCAAATAACAATTAAACTTGGATATAACAATTTTTTTTCTGAGGAGAAGCCCAATTGATGGTTTTCGTCCCTCCTGCTCTGAACTTCTCTGTTGCTTTGAACTTTTTCTTTACAGGACTCAAGGACAAGGGAAAGTTTCCATTGCAGGGTCAATGCCATGATGATAGTGAAAGCAGTTTCAAAACACACAAGAAAAAGATACTAAAAAAATAAAAACACGGAAAATTTTCTTCTGTATTCCTTACTTCAGTTGCCTTAACAGTATGTTCAAAATCTAGAGCCATAACTATCTTTTATTAATTGACTGTACCTCTGCAAACCTCCCCTGAGTCAAATACAAGAAGTTATAGAAAAATATTAACAGAGTTAGCATATTAAAAGTCAATACGCAGACATATTTTAGGAAAGCTGGTTTGAATAAATACTTTTTAACATCTTTGTCTGTTTGTAGACAAGTTAAAATTACCCAAGCTTATCCAAGCAAAGAAGTCATATACACCAGGGATATTAAGTTATATTAAGCAATACTTTTTCTAGCTAATTAACTGGTCCAGTTTTGCTTTTGAGCTATCTGAGTTGCCCAGCTTCACCTTGAATTTAATCAGCACCTATATACACTCCTTTGGTCAGATATCCTTCCCTCCCAGCCTGCTCTGTTGACTCGTAACACAAGATAACTCCCCTTATCAGAAAGGTACTAATGAGAACAAATATTAACTCCAATCTCTTTACAAATGGAAGAGAATAAATCAAAAGAGATTTGCAGCATGACTCTGCAAAAGAAGGTTTCAAAGATGAATGGGGAGTAAAAAACTGATAATAAATGAGATGTATTTACAGACCTCTTAAAAGATAATTAACCAAGCCAGGAGCTCCAGTTTGGTCTCCACACCATTCTAGGGCAGGATGAGAAGAAGAAGAGCAGTAGTGAGTGCCCATGATTTGCCACATATTTATGGACTACTATGAAAGTAGATGATAAAAGGGATTAAATCTTGAGTTTCTTATTCTCCTAATAAAATGGCAAGGTCTGATGGAACAAACACAACTGCTGCAAACTGTGTAATTACGTAGCCATATGCAAATTTGCAGACATCTCATAAATGTTAGAATACTATTTGCAATGCTAATTAACTGTCTTTTATTGCCTCTGCATAATTCCTACATGTGATCCTGTGCCAGATGTCACTGTAGCTCACAAAACCTTTATTGTCAGGTTAGCTGAGGTAGCACACATTAGCACTGCTCATAAAAACCCTATTTTTAATTAAATTACCTGCCATGTCTCAATAATTTCTCATTGTCTTCCTACCCAAATCGGTTGGTTTCTTTTTTCACATTGCACAATGGGATCACAACTTCCAAAAGCATGTTTTCCCATCCTGACTGGGTTATCCACACTCATCCAAGACTCCATCAGCGAGTGAATCATAACACACAGAAAGAATTTTAGCCACAGTTCAGCGTGAACTGTGAAATCAGACTTCTCCACAAAACAAATAAATATTATTATAGGCTTGCCACAATGCTGAAGCTTCCAAAATAGTTGGTTATGGGGGCTTTGCTACACCATTTGCTGATGGAAACACTCTTGGATAAAGTAGACTAAATTATACTTGGCATCAAGTAGTCATAGTACCCCATCTGGCTCAGCTCAGAATAGATCTGGTACTGTGGATACTGTACTCTAGACCTTTTTTTCTATCTTCAACTTCATGGTATTTTCCATCAAAATGACAGCCTGTGAAGATTCAGGACTATCAGTAGCAATTCAGAAAGGTTCCTGTGGTCAAATCCAGCTGTAAGTTATAACATCATCTAATTGCACTTCACCTGCAGGGTGGCTGGAGGCCTCTATCACCCAGGTGGAAGAAAGATGCAGTCAACAGAAGCATAGTTATGAAGGAACTTCTAGAGAAAAAAAGATCTGCAATAAACTCTACCAGACAAAAAGTTGAAATAAATTAGGGCTGGTCAACACAATATAACAAGTTATCCCTTCAGAACATAAAATAAATCTTTGCATTTGTGATTTTTTTGTTTATGCACTGACATTTCCTCTTCATTTTTTTTTTTTTCTGTAAAGTGATGCCCAAATACAAATTAATAAATGAACAATATTCCTTACATACTTTGTTTCAAATAAACACAGCTTCTGGTGACCAGGAACCTTTGCACTGTGTCTAAACTACTTGGGTGCACAGTCCTTTAATTGTGTCAATAACCATTGCGGGGAGGCTTCTGATTGATTTCCTAGAACAAAATCAAAACACTTTGAAACATTTCTTAAAATTAAAAATGATATATTGGATTACACTATCCATTCTGCTTTAAAAATAAACTTAGATGATTTCAAATGAGGCTGAATTCTGGAACCAAACTGAACTGGAACACCTAGTTTTTCCCCATTATTTTATTGGCCAAAAAATGAACAATTCAAGGGGCTGAAGCCAATGTGGGCAGGCTTCATAAAGAAAAGCTTGTTTCCTGAGAACAAAACACTTGGATTCCCATACCTCCCATTACAAATTAGCAGGTTAGACCAGTTAATTTCTTTTATCACCTCTGAAAATATCATCTGAAGTTGTCATAGGTACGTTAAAAGATTACAAACATCACCAAAGCCATCTTGAGGGGTAGGGAATTTCAGAGCAGTTAGATCTAAGGAACAAACTAATTTTGGCTACTGCTCAGCTGCTTCTCAGCAAGCTGGCTACAGGAACTCTTTGCTCCTTTGAGATAGATCATGGTGTTCTATTTATTTCTTTTCAGCAAGAAAAAAATCCCATTTAGTGGTGTTGCTACAAGTATATCCAGGAAAATGTATGAATTATTAATAGGTAAACTTCATAAAATCAGAGGATAAATCTAAAGGTTATTCAAATTGGTAGGATTAGCACAATCTGATAACACCTTGAAACTAGTCTTCCCCACAGTAAGACTTTGTGCACTTCTGTTAAAAAAAAAAAAAAGGAAAATGTATTTTTTAAAATATTTTAAGAAAGTGTTGTACGTGCAGCAGTTTGGCCAGGCATAACAGTTTAGGAGCAACATTCCAGAAAGTAGGCAACTAAAATGGGAACTGAGAAGACACAGAAACCTGATAGCCATGCCTGTCCACAAAATGTGGATGGATCTAATCTGTCTTTTCTATAAATAAAGATAAAATAGAGTATATACATGTATGGATAAGGTTGGAGAGCAGCTAGAAGGATGAACCTCAACTGTGAGTATAAGGCTCCAGGAAGAAAGCTCCTGTTGAAACACTGATTCCTTTCCTGAAGGAAAAAACCTATTAGATTAGTGCAAAGTATGGGTGTTTTAAGGTGGATTTTCTGTATTACAGTGTTGGGAAATTCAGCCAGCCTTGCCCCACAGCCTGACACAAGAAAACACCTGAAGACAGTAATCCACCTGACATGGCATCGTATTTGTGATGAAACACTGCACACAGTATGAAGGCGGAGGACAGTTTTAATTTCACAGCAAAGCCTGCACAGTTGTGAATTGGAAAAGGTGAGTTTCAGAGGAATTGGGATGGGAACGAAGCTTTTTGAAATTTATCAAAGAGAGAGGTACCACTTGGCCATTTTTATCTCCCACAGAAAGTAGATAAGACTAGGAACAGAGATGCTTTCATATGGAAGTCACATAAGGCCAAGGAGAGCCCTGAGATTTTTTTCAACTTTAAGACATGAAAAAGAAGCCACAGTGTATGACTAAAAGTGAAAGATACTCCCCAGCTGTTTTTTAAAAGCTTTGAAAATAGATTCTGAGAGTCAGCCAGTGTTGTTAATAGGGTCACATTTCCATGCCAAGCGGTGGCAGCAAGGAGACTGAAGAAAAGAGATGTAGTTCCAGTGTACTAATCATGACTTGTCTCCTCAGATTTTGGTAAGATGTCAGGCATGCAGCTCAGCCTTTGTGGCTGCACACTCACAGGAGTCCTCTGCTGCAGCAGGACAGCTTGCAGAGCAGCACCACCAGCAACAGGAGCACAAATGAACTCTATGAGAATATATTATTTGCAGCCATCTGGCCTTTTCTCATCTCTATTTTCCACTGCAGGGTATTTGAACTGTGGAGCTGACAGCCTTGTGCTGCAAGGCTTTGGAAAAGTATACTTAAAAAGTGTAGGAAAAATCTGACACAGCCTTCCAATTTTATTGCAAGAAAGTTATTTGCATTGTTCCATAAATCTGGTGCATGGGCTGGTGTTTCTGTAAGCCTGACAGACACCATGGCTTCATACTTGATGTCTCCTACTTCCCTGCCACATTCTGGTGTAGCAAGCCCTGAAGTTTGTCAGTAGTTTCCTGAATTACCTGTGTCATGGTAATTTTAAGCTGCTTTTGTTCAAATGAAAGAGCTAGATGAAAGACACATACAAAAATGATTTCTCTTCAAGCTGAAAATACAGCTCAAATAATACCTTAACTATTCTCACACTTCATTCATACTGTAAAGCCATTTTCTTCAGTTTGTTATGTAAGTGTGTGACAGGGACAAGGCTTTCCATTTACGCCTCTAATGGTTTCCAAGGAGATCTGACCTGCCATTCTAACAGCTCAAGGTTAGATAGTTTTGGCCTCAAAAGTCTTTTGGCTCATTCATTTGTTATTATGCTGAAGTCAAATCCATTACGGGATACAGGTAGAGATGCTGCTTCTATTGTGCCTCTCAGCTTTCTCTTGGCTTCTTCCACTCTTGAGAGAAGAAACCACTTTTGAACCATCTCTCTGTGCCAATATGAACCCCAGGCAGTTAAAATAAGATTTGGGTTTTGTCAAATGCAGTTATCTCTGTGTTTATACAGCTCATTAATACTGACATATCTTTACAATAATTATAAGAGAAAAAGAATCTCAGAATACAAACAGCTTGTTCACATCCCTCTCTGAAGTATAGGTGACTTTAATCTTGTTACACGTGTCCTGAAGGGAGTGTGAGAGAATTTGCTGGTAAATCTGAGCTTTTTCATACCCACGCGTGAAAGGGCACACCCACCTGCAAACAACTATCATCACTTTCTTAATGGACTAAAAATTACCTTCTGATTTTCTTTCCCAACAGAACAGCACACCACAGAATCACAGAATGTTTAGGGCTGGAAGGGGCCTCCAAAGGGCATCTAGTGCAGCCCCCTGCAGGGAGCAGGGACACCCTCAACTAGCCCAGGCTGCTCAGAGCCTTGGCCAACCTCACCTGGAATAGCTCCAGGGATGGGGCCCCAACCATCCCCTGGGGAGCCTGTGCCACTGATCCACCACTCTCAAGGTAGAACACCAGATGAACACTGTCTTGCTTCACCTGCACTGATCCCACCCTGCACAGAGATTCTGATGCAGAGGACAATTAAGGGAAGGTCACTTTGCTAATTTCCATCCCCTTTAAACGAACCCTTTGAGGTTCAGACAGGGTAGAAAATGTGTGCAAAACGTTAATCCCTCCCCAGGCACTGTACCTGAACTCTTGCAAATTTCCACAAGTCGCCCTGTGTCTTAATCTGATGAGAGCAATGCTGGTTTCTGCCTCCTGCAGCTGCTCCTGCCAGTGCACCCTACCTCTCTGAAAATCCAGCTCCTTGGGAGGAAGACTGGAAGATGGTGAACAAATTCAAGGCTAGCTTATTTTTATAACGTTAAAATAACTTTCCGACATCCTGGTGGTCTACAGATTGTTTCCAGGTCTTTTCTAGTTTAATGAAAGATAAAATACGACTTGGATTCCTGATCAGGCAATTTAATTTTAGCCAAATTGCAGAGAAAGGTAAACGCCAGCTCTTATTCTAAACTTTAACCTTCTGAGCCACTAAGACATGTATCTTACACTAAAATTATTGCAATAATAATAATACTTTCTGGCTTACAACTGATTTACCAGGAAATTAATATTTGGTTTTATGAACGCATTAAGCAGATGGTACCTATTGTTGAAATTATCCCATAAAATTACATGTATTTGGACTCGGTTACAGTGGAATGCATTAGACTCCTTTAAGAGATTGGTGTGGTTGCTTTTCTTCTTTTTCTAACAAGCCATTTTAGGTCTATAGGATGCAACCTCAGAGTTGCATTCACCAGTGAATCTATAGCTACAGTAATTTAGAATCTATTGACTTGATCATTTTAGGAGGAAAGAAAAGAGCAATATACATGTAAATAGCTTACACAGATGTCAGGATCCTGGTCTCTTGGTTTCATCAAAATCACAGATAAACTGAATACCTGTTATAAAAGTTAAAGAAGGGAGTAAAAACTTTTGACCCACTGAAGTTGGCACCAAACTTCCCTTTAGTTTCTGCAAAGCTTCCAGCTCTTTCAAATGGCAGCCAAAACTGCGACCATGTTACCTGGGAGCATCCTCAGAGAACTGCTGCCACCCTTCTGCAGTTTAAACATGCCAATCCACACCAAGTCCCAACAAAACAACAACAAAGCTACTCACTACGAAGTACTGAAAATCAATTCTAATTCTAAATCATCCTTTCAAATCATCCCTATATTCCCCAAAACTGTGCGTATTATTTCAGGACATTCAGAAGCATGTACAGCACTAAACAGCATCTTTGCCTCCAGTCCCCCTGTTCCATTTCCAAATTAACAGAGACTGGACCAGATTGTAAGGTAACTGTCAAGCCTGTCATGTTTGCAGGGGAACAAAGACTACTTTTTAAAAGAAACACATATTAGAAATGTCTGCAAGCCTTCTAAGCAAAATAAAAATTTCCATCAAGCAAAAGGTAGAAATATTTTAAGAACAACTTCACACCTCATTTACTGAAATCCTACCACTGACAGAAACGGTTAAAGAAACTCTTGCTCAACTCACTGTGATCACATACACACCTGTATACAACCTGACCCTCCTTCCCACAAACCCAGTAGCTGCAATTTATCAGAGATTTTCCAAGCTACATGACTAAAGCTGAGGTTCTAAAACCATTCAAAAACCTGCCAGTGGCCTGATTTTCAGATGTGGTGATTCTGCCATCCATTCTTCACAGCTTTGCTGGAGAAATATCAAAGCAATTAGGTGAAAATGTTTGTCTGATTTAGTCAGAACAGAAAAATGAGATGTCTATGAACCACTGGGTGCTCAGCAGAGTTGAAAAATCACACTAAGAAATTAGGTATCTAAATCCAAACACAAGAGCTTCATTGTAGGCACAGCCACATGCTCCTCACTTCTGTCATTTGATCTCAGTCCAGGCTTCTCCTCTGCTACAAGGAAAGGGATCCAGACACAGAAGGCAATTCAGATGTAATTTGGCCTCTGTCTGTACTGACCAGAAAGGGAACTTAATGAGATAGGTAGATGCTCCCACATTAGGTGAATCAATTAACTGGTTGAAGTTAAATTGGATAAATTCAAACTACGTTGGGCAAGTCTTGGACACGTTCTTCAAAGTAGTTAAACGTATTCACTTACAGGTGTTGCACTGAGGCAAATGTGGAAGGAACCCCAGCAGACTCCTAAAAGCCAATCTTCATGATATTTAGATGCAACAAAAAATGCAACTTTCACTATGTTTAGAAGAAAATGTGTATAAAGCAGAACATCTCAGTTAAGTCAGTCCATAAATTTGTGGCAATTTCTTACAATCTCTCAATAGAGAAGTGATGGCTAGACCTCTGAGAGCCATTGACCTAGAAACCTGGAATCCTCTGTGAAGTGGTGACAGGCAGCCTGCTGAGGAGGTCGGGCAGCAGAACTGGCAGGAGCCCCAGTAGGTTTCTGATTAAAAAGTTCATCTGGAACAGCTTCAAAAACTGAGCCACCAACACACAAATGACTACTGGGAAGTTTTTTGGTGAGCTTTCATTTTTATATTTACATGACCCAATGTTACTTCTGGCTTACTGCAAAGGCCATGCTACTTCAGTCAGACAGGATGCATCACAAACCACAAGTAGTGACCCATGAGGGGGGTTTTCAACCAACCTGGCTTCTCTTCAGGATAATTATTTGCAGACATTCAGCTGCACACAGCTTTCTAGCTGGGTGCACACAGGCTGACTTCCCTGGATGTGGTGCTGTCTCCAGGCTTTCCACAGCTTTTGACAGCTCCTTACCCATAGCTGACAAGCACTCCTGACTGGGTGGGCACCTAAGAGAAAACATCTTGTGAGCAGGTGCCAACCCCACTGAGAACTGATTCTTATGTAGCACACAGTGCTCCTTTGACTGAGCACAAATCTGGCCACGTGCATTTTTGGTTTGTGGTTTCTGGTCTTTGCCTGTGTGTCCTACACAGCAGTTGAAGACTTGCAATAGTTAGGTCCACTCTTTAAAAATCAACTCTCTTTTATTTTCTCCAGACCAGATTGTTTTTCTGTGAGCCTCCAGAATACATTTCTACTATCACCTGCTGTACAGTACTCAACTCTCACTTCTCCAGGATGTTTATGTCTAAATACCTACCCTTTTTTCACTTTTTCCAGTGAATTGGGCACCAAAGGACAAAGAAATCCACCTAGACACAGACTGCATTAGAGTGTGTTCTTCCTAGCAGTTCAGAAACTACATGTTTAAATACAAACTCTGTTTACTCTGAGATTGAGATTCTAGGCACCCTCACAGCATGAAAGACTCACAGTCTGTTGTCCCTAAAGCTTGGCTGTACAGGAATTCTGCTCCCTGTTTGTCCCCAAGTAAAAACTGCTATTGTTTATCTCCTAAAATGAGAATACCTTTGAAGACCCAGAATGGCATCAACAGCTTGGGGATTTTCCATCTGATCAATTTATTTCTTCACTTACTTTATACACAGTAATAAATTGCACAAAGCACTGAATGAATGAAAACCCACTAAAATCAGCTGTGAAACTCCCAATGGGTACTGTGGCCCGATTTTGACACGTTAAACAACAATATGAAGCAAAGATTCAATCTTTCCTAGCCTCTGGTGAGCCAAGCCTAGACCTGAACAAGAAATACACCATGAGTTGTATTCCCTACCAATTCCTGGAGGAAGGCCCTTCAGCAAGGGTAATTTAGCACTGAAATTACATTGTCTTTTCTTGGAAATCTCTGTGATCTTCACCATCTGTTTCATACGATACAATAAACTTGTTGATATGAGGCTGTATCTTCTATGTCAGAATAAAGGCCAGTTCCAATTTGCGTCAAGCAGTGGAAAAGAAGAGAAGTAATTATAAATGGTAACGAAAACAAGCACATGCCTTTCCACATTTTAATGAAGCAAAGGTATTTGCACTGGTTTACTGCTTCAATCACATTCAGATCACGTCAGGTGGATTTTTCAGTTTCAAACAAGTAAGTCTGTAGCAAGCAGGTACACCAAGAGCTCTAATGAGTTTCCTCACCACATAAAAATTATCCAGCAAGCAGTACAAAGATCATTCAAATGAAAACAGATACTCAATAAAGGAGATAATTGACTGCAATCTTAGTTAGTACGATAGCCCCAAACTGCCCTGCAAAAATGCCAAAGCAACTACATATGAATGTTTGTTCTTGTTAGCAAAGGAAGAACTTCTATATTGTTCCAGGGAACTTCTACACAGTTTTACAGGAGCTTAAAGCACTTGAAAAATAATTAACTATTTTATGTGGCAGTTTCTGGTTTGAAGTTTTACTTCAGCTTTGAATCTGATGTCTTATGGTCGAGAGTCCTCCTTACTCTCTGGACATATCAGCATCAGCTTTTTCCTTCTGTGCCAAAAGAGGAAACTAAAATGGGAGACTCTGAGTGCTAGCATTTTTTTAAAAAGGTCTGTTAATTGTTAGCTTAAGATATACTCAGTTAAACTCACAAAAATGCACATACTCATATATATACACAATCATAGTCTACTGGAAATACAGTAGATTTATTTTTCTTTCATTATTGTCAATCTTCCTGCGAGTTTGAGATTAATGATCATGTGAAAAATCATTCAAATAACATTCCCAGAATGTCCCTGTAGCTTAAGAAATATATTTTTTTTTTAAATAAATAAATAGAGTACTCAAAAGTTCCTTTTACAGTGCTGTTTTAACATCACTCTCCATGGAAAAGTTTAGAATGCCATGCAGACAACAGGAATGCTCTGGCCAACAAGGTACTGCAAACCCTGCTGTGGCTCCAGCCAGTCCAGTATTGCTGTCTCCATCACCTTAACCATCGAGCTTCAGTACTTTGCTCAGCCATAAGAAAAAAGGCTCAGGACATAAGAAAAAAAAGCATCTGTCCATTTAACACCAAAATATAACAAGATGAACAGCACCCTAGTTTAGTAAATACACAAATGTCAAAGCAACTCATCTATTCATTCCTCCAAACACGTGGCTTAAAACATTTTCCTTCAGGCATAGTTTTGCAAAGAGAGGAAAATTCAGCATTGCTGTCCTGGTATCACACAAGGATGGCTGTATTCAACCTGTGCCAGCTCATTCATGAGTGCATACAACAGCTACTTGATAATCACTTTCTAAATGACAAAGATATCACAAGAAACAAATGCTCATTAGCTCCTTAGTAGCATTTGACCATATAAGGGCTCACTCACTCCAGTGCTGAGCTGCTTCCACCAGCAGACACCCACAGTCCCTGCTCCTGTTTCAGGAGGGTGCTGCCATGCAGAGCTATTTTTAAATAACACTGCTGGTTCTCAAAAGATCCTTCTCACATCAGAGTTTTGCAAGTGGGTTACTAATAATGTAGCAGCTCCTTCTGGGAGACTCAAAGCAGCCAAGGGAAGTGAAACACACTGTTCCCTTTGACTCCCCAAGACAGCCAGTTACCACAAAGCGTTTCCCACAGCTTCTTCCCAGGGTGAATTGTCTTCTTACCAATACTCCTTTCCAACTGTGATTATTCCCTGATTCTGTGATTAACACTGCCATGTTTGTTAACATCATTTCTATCTGTACCAATGAAAGCTCCTACAAAGGGATTTGGGCAGATGCTGACTGCTGGTGAACTCTCAGCAGATTCAGTTATTTGGGTAAGTTCGTTAACTTTGATCCTTATCTAGACTTGGTGCTTCTTTGCTCCTTACCCCATCAACCAACTTTCAGTCTTCCCTTCTTCAGTTACAATTCAGTTACGTCACCACCTACTGAGCTAACAGGCCCCTGGATCTGCCTCCTTGGAAGGAGAAGGCTGACAATGAAGCTGCTGTGGGGCAGACAGTGTCCCTACTTCAGCAGGTTTCCTCATCCTCAAGCAAAGTGTTTTGGCAGATGATTCTTTCACAGAAATGGGCAGCAGAAACCCCTTGCTACATCTCCCTAGCCTCTCACCTCTAGCTTTTGGAACTGAGCCATGCCAGGCCTTCCAATTAGAACAGAAACAAAGCAGGCAGCAAAGAAAAACAAACCACCAAGGCTCCCCAAGAGGCTCCTCCGAAGCCTCCTCTCTGCCACAGGAAAAGCAGTGCACCATTTCCAGTCACAGCTCAAGCCCATTTCTCTTGCAAAGCTAAATCCACAGGTTCATCTTGATTATGATGATGATGATGAAGAATACTTATTTTGTTACATATGGTATGCCTGGCATTGTTAAACATCAAGAAAAAACCTGCTCTCATTCTGAAATAACCTTTTCACACGTTTGGAGCAGAAGGCAATCCATCAGTGCAATGGCAATAAAAAATACATCAGTGTAAGTTACTCATTGCTGGCGATTTGAACTGCAACCACTCACGAGCATGACCCTCGTGCATCTTCTGCCTTTTGCTGAAGGAGTGACAGGGAGGAGCACGACGTGACAGAGCATACAGACAGACTCCCAGATGGACACTCATAGCAGGAAACTACAATGTCTCCAGAAGCACATAGCAATTTAAAGTGAAAAGAATCTTATTCTAACTGGCTCAAGGTGCATATTCCAGTTCCTTTCTCCTTTCTTTCAGAGGCACTAAGCCTGTGATCACATCCAAGCATGACAAAATCACAAGAGCTCATTCAATAGCAGATTTCCACTGTCAGAAATGCCAGTAACACATGGAGACAGATCTCTGTGTCAGATGACACTTGCATTCAATTCTCAGCATTGATTTATTCTGTCATCTTGAAGAAACCAGTTAAATGCCCTCAGTTCGTCCTTCTGCAAAATGGAGATATTAATCCTTAATTGCAGGTAAGGTCTTTAACCAGCTGTTGCAATAAAGTTCTATGTAATTAGCAAATATTACTATTAGGTCTCACTAATTCTTTTATGTCTTTTTATAATTTTAGATGGATTTTGGCAACTGCACACAAAAAAATAAATCTATTTCCTTGACCTAGTTCAGCCTCAAGAGTAAGTGGTTTATGCCTCACACCTAGCTCTAGAATTTAATTCCAACATAAAGTAACTCTGCTACCATTGTACCTCCTTCACTAACAAATTATATCAGCAAATATATGAAAAAAAAGTTCGGTTTAGAGAAAAAGCTCTCATGTTCCTAGCAAGCTTTCTTATGATCAGGAAGAAGTTGTGAAAAATGGACAAACATTAACAACCATGAACTCTCTCTGCAAATCTGAACTCTGTGCCAAAGCACAGAGGGGACAGGTTCTGAAGGATTTGTGTGGTCTGCCCAGCTGCCCCTTCTCTGGGGGTGGAACAAGAACCCAACAGGCTATAGAATAAGATCTGCCCAAGCTTCCCTAGGTATTTCTGCTAACATGTAGTTTTAACCTGTGTCATATGTAATATTTCAACTGGGTCACAGGTGGGATCTGTTGGCATGTACAAAAGGGCACCTATTGAGAAGAGAATTTAAATAGCAAGAGATCTAGAAGCCATTTGGTATGTGTCTAATATATCCTGCAATACTGTAAAGAAAAGTGGAAAACATTCCTTTATAAAGGAATTAAAGGAACACAGTACAGATGTATTAAAAAAAAAAAAAGGCAAGAGCATATGAAATAATAAAGGAAATAATAATAAGATATTATATCCCCAGCTGTGATAATATTACTATAGTGACCCATGACTATATACCCATCAAACTGGAAGTTGTGCTTCTAATGATTATATAGAAAAGGTGCTGAACCGGGGGGGGGGAAGGAGATGAAGTACCTTAAAACAAATCCAAACACAATATCTATCAGCCCAGGTGCTATTTGTTTCTGTCAGACCTGTCACTCAATGATTTCAGATGAGAGATTAGAAGCAATAGTGTCTGTGTCTGCTGGCAGAAGCCACTAAATTACTATGCAGTATCTTGTGGGCAGGACGGAATCAAGGGAAATGTTGTTGCTGAGACTTGAACATTGAAATAAATGGGATGATTTTCAGTTACTCTGCATGCAATCTTCCATAACAAGACAGTTTGAAGCTGTTGAATGCTTTAAATGAGACACATTAAAAGAGGACAAATTGGCCCAAAGTTGGCCCAAGTCTCACATGTCTTTTGGAAACCATAATGTACACACAGCTCTCACTTCAGTCAGTTATTGGATGCATGTGGGGAATGGGGTTCAGTGCAAGGTAAATTTAACTTCCAATAGCTGTGTGCTCCCTATCATCTCCTCTGTCCCCAGCATCATTTACAGCAGCTTCAAGAAATGATCTAATTTTTGCTTCCTGTAATTCCCTATCAGGCAGAACATTTCCATGCCATAACTTATTCAAACAGGCTCCATTTGTATCAGAGCCTGGAAACAAGACTGGTGTATAATCCTTTTGCCAGCTTTCTCAGTGCAGATTACAAATCAAAATGTCTCAGGGACCTAGTACCCTTCACCAGCAAACCAATTAAATGAACATTACTTAAATTTCTATATTCAGTATACAAGAAGAGTACATTAGTTATCTTACTTCACCATGTACAAAGATGCAACAGCAACATCTGACTTCTATTTCTTTATACAAGGAGGCTACAGATGCATTTCCACAAGTCAGAGGCCACGTACCAAGATGCTGTAGATCAGTTATTTGGGTACCAACTTTGCCTAAATAACTGGGGACAATTTATACACACCAGGAACTTGGCCTGGTGGACCTCAGAACACTTCTACATTATAAATAATACTGGAAGAACAGGTTTATGCTTCCTTGTCCCAGGATTAAGGGAAGTTTCTTTCTATCCCCTTGCACATATGGAGAGCAATCCTGGTTTCTTCAGTTTTGCCCCAACTGTACAGTTCCACAGAGGTGGCTTTTACACTGGCAGTATGAGTCCACCCTCATCACACTGGGAGGTTTTGTTGAAGTCTACAGTCAACGCTTTATAAATAAAATGTCAGAAGCTTCATTTACATAGGTTTGTTTTGCCAAGCAATAATGAAATACTGAAACTCAGCACAGCAACACAAGCTTGGTACTTGTGGATACTACGCCCATCCTTCCTGTCATATATGGTGCCCTCTAGGACAAGTACTGCTAATGGCAATGTTAATTACAAGCTGAACTGTTGTGCAATAGGCAGTCCCTTTCCATTCTTACATCTCCGAGTGCAGAATTTTCTCAAAGGAAAGGCCCAGGTTCTCCTGCAGGGGGGCAAGGCCTGGCTGGCAAGAGACCCCCTGGCTGCAGAGGCCTGGGCATTGCCTGGACAACCATGGCCACCCCCACCAAGGCAGGCTGGAAGTAAGCTAACAGGCTTACTTCCCTGGGTGAAAAACTGGCTGGATGGCTGGGCCCACAGAGAAATAGTGAATTGAGTTCAATCCAGTTGTGGCCCATCACCAGTGGTGCTCCCCAGGGCTCAGTATGGGGACAGTTCTGATTAATATCTTTATCAAGGCCCTGGACAGGGGATCGAATGCAGCCTTGGCAAGTTTGCAGATAACACCAAGCTGGGGAGGAGAATTCATCTACTTGAGGGTAGGGAGGCTCTGTAGAGGGATCTGGACAGGCTGGATGGGTGAGCTGAGGTTCAAAAAGGCCAAATTCTGGGTCCTAGGCTTGGGTCACAACAACCCTGGGCAATGCTCCAGGCTTGGGGATCTCAGTAAATTCATAATAACAACCCTCATAATTAAAATCCATCAGTTACAGAGACAGTTTAGGGGTGCAGACAGGACCTTTGTGATGGTCTGCTCTGAGCTCCTGGATTACAGTCACAGAGATAACCTGAATTCCAGCATGAAGCAAGACATAACTTTTAAAGGGAAAAAAATCCCTAACCTTCTACATTTCCATCAACAGATAACACCTTTGGTGCCCTACGTATGGCACTCCTGATGCTGTAAGAAAGATTTTACTGTAAGCAAAGCATACCCAACACTGCCTTGCAAATGAAGGCTAACTTCATTGCTCCCTTCTTCTTTGTTGATTAATTCCGGGGTCAAATGCATTTATTTTTAATATGTGCACACAAGATGGGAGTCATTTCAATGCATTTTAAATTACTCATATACAGAAGAAGGGCCATAGGGATCCTGTAGAAGTAATTAACATTGTAAGAACCAGGAGACAATGCTTGAGGGCGTGATTGGAAACACAGTGAGAAGTGCTACAGAGCACAGCCAAAACAAAGCCACTCTGGACCAGGGTTCTTTGAAACTGTGCAAGAGAACTAATTCTTACGTCCAGGCCACACTAGGGAATGAATGAACAGTAAAGAATATGCAACTTCACTACCCTTAAACACATTTTCAATAAGCCAGTGTCCATCACCTCCTAACAAATATTTTTACTGGTTTACAATTATTTCTACCCAACTGCTTTAGGGATTAAAATATTTCATCACACTGAGGAGGGTCTCTAGGCCACTCACCAGTCTGCAGCAACTTGAAGCCTCTAAAGTTGTTTAACTGGTAAATGCATTAAATAATTAAATGAATCAACACTATTAGCACTTTAAGTACATGTAAGTTAAAAAGAACACAGAACAAGATGGCTCGGAAAATCCAGATCCCATTTCTAGCTCTATAACAGATTTCCAGTGAAACTCTGAACAATTATCAGACCTATCCCTACACCTCAGGCTCTCATCAGTAAGGTGGGATAACACTAACACCTTATTCTCTGTAGAGGAAAATGTCTATTAGCATGTTTGCTATGCAGATGGCAGCCTGGAAAGATCTTTGCTAGGAACGTCTTTGCATTACAGTGATATAACAATCAAGTGCAAAAGATGTGTGAAGTTTCACAATTAAATAGCCTCTCACAGAGGATAACTGAAACAGCACAGCAGCTGTAAGGCAGAACAGCCTCCTCTATTAATTCCATTTTCCACATACCAGCTTCAGTTGATAAATCTGATACTGTGCCATCATTTTTAAAGTAGAATTCCAATACCACACAGATTGCAAATATAGACTAATATTCATGTGCTATGAACTCCTGCTGTCCACATGAAGACAGTAATCTGGTTACTGCTGCAAATTCAGAAATCAGAACAAATGCATATGTAAGAAGCAAGGTCTGGTGAATGGGTGTTCTGCCTGAATTAATTTTCCACTACCCTGATCAGCTAGCTGAGTGCATAGTCAATAGTATGGTGATGACTATACTGTGAAATTGTTGAACAAACTTCACTGTTTTACTGTCTTTGTCATGGACATTGGGAAAAAAAAAAAAGATTTTTAATACAAAACTAACTGGTGAAACAGGACTCCCTGAATATTATATGGTTATGAGTTTACTTCCCTATTCTCATGTAGGTTTTTAGTGGATATTTGATGGGAGAAACAGTTACAGAATTGCTTATTTCCAACAGCAAAACAAAGCTGCAGATTGTTAGGAGTACTTGGATCAATCTCCCAGCCAAGCAGTAAAGCTAATGCTGCCAGGGCCTGTAGAACTTCTGTTTAGCAAAGTCTGTGCTGCTCTGTGAAAAGTGTTTTCAGATCGCTTTGTGACTCAGAGTTCTGTCTGAGAAGTATATCAGCCAGTTAGTAAACAGGTTTCTGCCACTGTGGGCATTTTTTCCGTACACATGGAGCTGGTCCCAGTCTGTGGGCTATTCTCCTCATGGAATACAACCTCTGAACCTCCAGACTTGGCTCCTTATACAATAGAGCAGACATCCCTAACAGTATGCAAGTAGGGAAAACCTCACATCTGCACATCACCCTGGAGTTCTTGATTGATTCTTCTCCCCCTCTTGATTCTTCTCACAAGAGGTTTAGGGGAAACACAAGAAAAACCTTGTTCGCAGTGAGGGTGACAGAGCCTGGCAGGGGCTGCCCAGGGAGGTTGTGGAGTCTCCTTCTCTGGAGACACTTAAGACCCGCCTGGATCTGTTCCTGGGTGACTTGGTCTAGGTGCTCCTGCTCTGGCAGGGGGGTTGGAGTAGATGATCTTCTAGGTCCCTTCCAACCCCTCACATTCTGTGATTGCCCACTTTAACACTATGATGACATGAAAGTCTAAAAGACGACAGATAATAGGAATACTTATATAAAATACATATAATTTTCTAATTCTATACTTACATAATTTTAGATGAGTCTGCATTAAAAAATAAATAAATGTAGTTTTATGTAAATGGAATAAGTGGGAGCTTGCTGGCTTAGGTTAGAATCTAAACAAATCAAGCCCTGATACCAGCAAACTTTTGGTGAATGGAAGGGTAGATATTTGGGCTTTTTGTTTTTTTACCCTGTTTTCTCATGAACAACCTAAAAAAAAAGAACAGCAGTTCCTGACACTTTAAACTTTGTTTTTTTCCCACATGCCATTTTATGTGAACACATTGGTGCCACATCAAAAAGTCTCCAGGCTTATAAAAGGCAGGCAGCCAGGTGGTTTTTGCCTGCAGCTGTCTCCCCTTGGTAAAGAGTAAGAAGTGGCTGACAGGGGACCTTGGTAATAACCTTACGAGCATTTACTTTTAAAGGGACTGGATTAATCCCTCCTGATTACCCTTTGCTGTGAAATTATGCAGTGGCAAGCAGATGCTACATTTTATAATGCCCAGGATGTTAGTTAACTGGATGTTGTATCAGGGTTTGAAAAAAATACCTTAATATATATTTTTTAAAACCTTAATCTATTTTCCAGAAACTATAAAGTAAATTGTACCTGCCTTACAAAATCTTTACTGTTTTCTTCTCTTCTGTTACAAGATTATAGCCTAAATGTAATAGCTGAGATTTTAATGCAATTATTTTTTTTTGTGATGATAACCTAAGATTCACTAATGTAAAAATTATACAGATCTTTCTTTTTATTGAGCTGTTAGTGGAAATTTTTACTACAAGCTCATCATTTCCAGCCCTAGCTTTTCTGACTGCTGCACAGCACTATGAAGAAATGGGTCTAACTTTACTTAGAAAATTCCAGAATCCTTTAACTCAACCCCACTATTCTGGTGTCTGCCAGCTATACAGGACATGCTTCAACCCTGGGAAACAAGAAGAAGCAGGAGAGATCTCCCAGTTATTAGTTAGTGACTGAGGAAGCTGCTTTCACTGAGTCCAGTTTGACTCCCCCAGTGCCTGCTCGACAGAACGAGTGGTGATGGGTGACATCACTGCCATCTGTATCATTACAGAAGATGTTCTTTTCAGCTTTCTAAGCTGACATTTCAGAGCATTTAATAAATCAAGCTGTAAACAAAATGTCATTCCAGCCAGAAGTAATTCTTATGATTATTTCCATACAGTTTTTTTCTTGTGAATATATCTTTTCATTAGTCAGGGAAAGCAGCCAACTATTGCTGGGGAAATAAGGATGCCCGAGTAAGACATTTCCCAATGAGCTCAGTGTAGGCAACAGTACTGGTGGCTCGAGACCCTTGTGTTGAAGTAAAAAGTAAACCTCTTCAGACTACAGGACTTTTGGAAAGCTGGCACTAGTCAATAATTTGCACAAATGGGAATGTTTTATCTGCTGATCCTAAAACTGACTCTGAGATTCACACAGAGCAGAGTTGCCAAGTGATCACTGATGACATTAAACATTTATTTTCAAAAGATCATTGCTGCTATGGGTAGATAAAAGAAACATCAGGGCTGCAATAGCATCATTCAGCATCTCTCAGCAATAGTAACTTCCAGCTAGTGCATCACTGCAGCTCCTGATTACTATGTTACTACTATATATATATATATATATATATATTACTCTTTCTCTTGTGTACAAACACAAAACCAAATAGGCTAAAAATTATGGAACAGTAAAATGCAACAACCCTGCTTTCATTTAAATCAATGAGAACAGACAGCCTGGTGGTGCTCAGGCACACCAAGCCTTCATTCCAGCTTCTTCATTTTATTTTTTCACAGTATTTTCTTCATGTTTAACAAAACAACTGATTACTGTTCTGTTGGATTCTCCTGTACCTAATAAGGTCCTAGGCCAAACAGCTCCTGTTTTCCTCCACTGTGGATTCCCTGTTGTATAACAAGGGATCAGTTGGAGCCTTTCCACAGCTCAAACAGCATCTCTTTCCTCTATCCAAGGTCACATTTTCACAGAAACTGTAGGGACTCTGAAACACCTCCAGTACTGTCACATTATATTGAAGCTGAGAAATGGGATCATAATGCTTAAGCTCAGGAAGACAAGCAATATGAGTGGTACTTCCATATGAGAGCTAAACACACTACATTTAATACACTAAATACTTCCTCTCCACATCCAGATGAACTCAGTTCCTTTGTGATCAGATTTCGTAGCTCACGTGCCTTAAAGAGTGTTCCTACCTGGCACCACACTCAGATTTCTCATTTAATGAGAATATATAAACCTTCAATCCATGTTGCCAGCACGTGCAGGAAGATACACACATTCCAATAACTGAGAATTCTGAGTAAAATGTCATCTGTAAATCAAATACCTACTCTTTTATCTGCCATTTCATATACATTATTTTTATCTTCAGGCTTGATGTTGTCAGTGAAGTATCTATTGCAATCAAGCCCACACTGAAGGCACCAAAGAAGTGTTCCAGTATCAGGAACGTGCTTTTCATGTGTGTCTGCCACTTTCCCATGTATCATACCTCAGCTGATACAACAGAGGACTCTGAGAGCACTTGGAACCTTTACTGAGGAACTGAATGAGGATACAGAAATCTAGGAGAGCACCTATTGCACTCCTGCCCATGGAACACGCTTCAGTTAATTCAATCTGAGACTGGTAAAATGTGTGTAGCATAAATGTCAGATCCCCAAGACCAATTCTGCTCCTATTGCACTGCTGTAGAATGTCCCACTCAAATTGACTGAACTATGGACAGAAAACTTCAGACAGTTTAAAAAAAAACTTTATGAAAAAAAAAAACACCACACCTTTTTTTTTTTTACTGAAAACTTTCTGTCTAGGCAGGAAACAAATCTTCCCAGTGATGCTTTATCACTGGCAAGGAGCACAGCTCATCAGGAGAGCATGGAGTGTTCTCTGGAGCTGCCCACAGAGGGCTGCAAGGGCTCTCTCATTGAATGCAGTGGATCATGGATCAAGGTCTGAACAGCCAAGAGCACACAGGCATCCTGTGCATACACAGTTCTCTGGAGGCCTGACAATTTAGCCACACAACCACACTGGTGATTTCTCTGACAGATTTGATGCTGCTAACATAAAACATTTCTGATTAGTGGGACTAGACATTCCAGCCCACAGACAAAGGGATCTATTACAATTAGGCAGGGATAAATTATTGTAATTTCATATTCTGAAAGCAATCTTCACACAGTGCTGTTTTAGCTCTCACTACAGTCTTTTCCACAGGCACGAGATATTGGAATTAAATTCTGTACAATATAGCAGTGCTCTGCAGTCTGCAAGCTCTAGACAGCTGCTGTGTTTAGCCTGCCTGGACACCTCCATGTATTTCCCACCCCTGTGGCTGGGAGCACAGAGAGGGGAGCAGAAAACCAACCAAGCTGGATGACCAAAGACCCTTCAAAGCCTTACAGCACACTGCCAAATGCTCAGAGTACCTCCACAGTTTGCTCAGTCTGCCTTACATGGCTCATGACAACACAGCACGGCAGCAACTTCGGGCAGGCAGTGCAGAATGAAACCCCAGCAGAGCAGGATTGTTAGGTCTGGCCCTAGTCACCTTATTTCCTTTCAAATAATTGATCTTGTATCTGTATACTTCCTTCTACTTAAAAGATAGGATGAATGTTAAAATCTGCCTTTAATCCATGCAAACCCATCCCTTAAGGGTCCATGAATAACTGCAGAATCTTTCACAGCTCTCTACAACTTTGGGTTTACTGTTAAAACAAGATTGATGCTGCACGCCTCCCTGCAAAACAGCAGCCTCAGCCAAATATGCAAAATGCTCACTTAGAGAAAATGCAGCAATTTGTAATGCCATTTCTAGAACTCACTGATTTCCCCTGCAGTCCCCACTAACACCGAGCACGAAGCCTTTTCTTGATGTTACTGCAGATCCTTCCTCATATAAACTCTTATCATCTGTCAGTGGTGAAAAATGCTCAAGCAGGAGAAGATAATGCAGACACTAAACCCCTGTCAGTTAAAATGTTTGGAAGTGCAGGTGCTGGGATGATGAAAAAGGCCCTCTTGTATTGAAACTTAAGTGGGAATGTTCTAACTGAAACGAGAACAATATTTTTAATCCATGCTTGAAAGATCAAATTAAATCTGCTGCCGTTAACCTTGGTAGGGCTGCATCTATCAGAGATGATGACCTCTTCTTGCTTTTTTATGAGAAAGCTACAAGTCCAAAGCTACTGGATACTCATTCGTCTGGTTTTCTGTAGACATGCAGTGAACTAGGGCAATCATTTATAGCTTAAAAGAACATCCCCACATACTAGGAGATCGAGAGAAAAAAAAGATCTTTATACATTCCATTATTTTCTTGAGTAGTGCCAGATTTCAACAGCAGAATTTAAACACAAGCTAGGCACAAGTTCACAGCACTTTTCCAATCATGTATCAGTGCATTATCTTACATCTTCCACTTAGTTAGATTTCTACTAGCAACATCACTGCAGTATTTCTTCAGACACGGTTGTTTCCACTAAAATTCCCTATTTTACAGGCATTAAAACTCAAGTATGTGGAATCCCATAAGCTTGCAACTCATTTTACAAGCTGTCGACTCAAATGTCATATATATTTTTCCTCTCCCAAAAAAAAAAAAAAATTTAAATTGGTTCCCCCATTTTTCTTTATAGAATCTAGAGAAGGGCACAAAATGAACATTTGACAGGTACTAAGAAAATATATATTTTCAGAGAAGCTGAAGAAATACCATCACTTAATTCACTGGCTGCTAGTTAACTGCAATCTGCTTTTAAACGTGGTAGCAAAACCATTAAATATGTATGATTTTTGCTTTACACAATAATTACTGAACGTGTATATTAAACATAATTCAAATCTCCTGAGGTAGTAAATAGATGTATTTGAATTCTAATATTTTTATGCATCTTCAATATATATATAAAGTGTCTGCTGAATACAAAGGCAAACATACTAATTGCAATGAGTTGAGAAGCCTGAAAAAATGCAGCACTGTAGGACACATCCAAATTGAGATGGTCACAGAATCCTTACCCCTTTTCATTCTTCCTGTTGCTTAAATATAGAAATATAGAAATCCAAATGTGCTTAGCACGCCCAGTACTTGATGAAAGGGATTTTAAAGCAATAACAACAAAAAAAGTGAAGTAGAGGTTCCTTACCTCTTGTTATAGCCAAGTTATTCTCACTCCTTTGAAAAGAAATGCTGTATGACATCATTTGCAATACCATAATGGAAACCCACTGCTTAACTCTGTATGACACACGCAGAGTGTCAAACAATGGAACACAGACTCTGCAAACAGCATTACTCATCCTTACCTCCAATTCTGCTTTTATTAGCAAAACCTTTTTAACACAGAAGTTGCCCCTCAGTTCTCTTAGAAAATAATCAAATAACTGAAATTCTCTTTCAAAATTCCAGTTTCATCTCTAATCTTTGGACCGTTTCCAAATCCACCATCATTAACACTGCAAACTGATTACTAGAATGTATAAAAAAGCATGTGAGGAGTTATTTTTAAAGCCTGAATAATAGGGCTACAATTCAGAAAAAAAAAAAAAAACCCAGCAAGCATTTCACTGAAATCCTATTTGTCATCATCAAAACGTGAAACTTCAGAGAGTGCACTACACATAAAGAGCAGAGCAAGAACACTGCACTGAAAAATTAATGAAAATGAAACATCATATTACTTCTAATTAGGAGCTGTAGTTGACTAGGACAAGAAGGTTTCACAGAAGATTGACTTCAGGGAATTCTGTTACATTGCTTTGCTAGGAAATATTTCTAAGATCAAGGATGAAATACCCTGGAAATTAATAGAAAAGGAAAAGAGGAGTGAAGGGGGAAGTTTCTGTGGCTCTTCACACAGAAGTCTGACATAAAATAAAAACAAACAAAAAACAGGCCTGCTAGGATTATTAAATAATTTCTTGGTGAAAGTGCAGTATTATAAGTGCTATAAAGCACAAGGAATATAGTCACTCAGTTCACATTTAACTAATTTTCTTTGCATTCTGAGGGAAACAATGCTTAATACAGACAGTTAATATGGGGGGCTTTAAAGTTTTGTCCTGGAACTTCAGCTAAGGTAGATTTAATTTTAGAGAAAAGGGATTCTAACTCCTCTGACCAAGCCCTACAGATAAAACAGGTTTCCAGAAGTAATCTTTGAAGCAGAGCCAGCTGCAGTAACCTAACTGGAGGCTCAGTGTAGATGACTGCACCTCAGCCAGTCTCCTTTCCATGATACAGAGTTCCCCAGACCTAGGCTAGCCAGCCCAGGAGAAGGGGGAGATGTGTGCCCTACCAAGGCCTGGAGTCACTACCTGCTGAAAAACTCCCCTGGGTTTCTGAAGTAACAGGCTGCAGCTCTCAGTCTGCAGTTCTGGAGGATGATGGGGAGAAGCTGCCCGCAGAGATGTGACAGCTGAAGGCAAGTTCTTCAGTACAGAAAGAAACAGCAGTTCACGAGCTTACAAAGGACAAGTCAACTACAGAGCTGTCTTAAGGCACAGATCCCTAGCAAACCAATGGGACAGTCAGAAATCTAACAAGAGAAATAGCTGATTTCCTTTCCTAAGACCACTGCTTTATCACAGCATAGGCAGTTGAAGAGTAGTTTCTGAAACTACATGAAAATGTGTTGTGAGGGATGACTGTCAAGCTCCCAGAATCTATTAATAAAAACAACTGTGCTTGTCTTCCCACTTCCACCTCAAACCATGGCTGGCATTATTGCCCCCTCAATACTTTTGTTTTTCTGTCTGCAAGATGGTGACTTCCTTCCCCCAGCAGCTGTAACACTGCTTAATTTACAGCTGTGAAGAGCTTTGAGACTCTTGCATGAAAATACAGGGAATCATAAAATACTCTTGTTTCTAAGCTTATCATTACTGTGAAACAAAATAGCTTTTTCGAAGCCATACTGGGAATATATTATTTTAATTTTGACTGCTTTGACATTGTGTTGTGTTTCCATTTTAGAGTCTTTATGGGATTTACCACATTCTCTATTTATAAGGCTGTGCTTTCAGGTTAGTAGCAACAGGAGATAACAGATTTATTACAATTATTGTGGAGAAAGAAAAGGACTAAATCTGGCTGCCCACTTTATATCTCAGCAAGGATGGAGAAAGCAAAGAAAAAGAAATTGTAAGGCTCTCCCATTCGTTCTGTGGAGAGATGCATCTTAAAAAGCAGTTTCTGGGTGCTAGTCTCTAATAAACTGAAGCCACATCATCGCAGCCTCCAATTTCATTCCTAAGAAGGGCAAAATAAGAGAGAGGCTAGCAAAATGAGAACTTCAACTTAGTCAAATATTTCCTTTGGTTCTGAGGCCAAGAAATTTCTGAAGTTTATTTCTCTTTCACAGAATTTAGAGCTCACCCTGACTGGAATGGAAGAGTAATCAGTCAGAAAGAACAAATAAATTTTGTGTCTGCCTCTGTTAGTGGGGAAAATAATTGAAAGCATGACTGCTTATGCGGCTGCTCTACAACTTCAAAAGTGCACAAAATCACAGAAAAGGGAATGCCATCTGTTTGTTGTTAGGGTCGTGTATTTTATTTTTCTACTTATACTCCCACTGAAAGCAATGAGAAGTTTTCAATCCTCTATAATGAAAATGACATAACGTTATTTTCCCTCCTATATTCAGGTTACAGTAGGCTTTATTATGCATCTTCCTCCCCTCCTGAGTAACTTTAGTCCTAACTAGCACCTTTGAGTATTATCTATAAAACAGAACAAAAGTGGCAAAAAGCGGTCAGCACCTTGTAAGAGAAGGAATGTGCCCATAAGGAGCAGCAGTGGACCTCCCTCAGCTCCGAATGTTTGCATGCAGAAGATGATGAAAAGCCAAGCCACTGCAAGGAGGGAATGTGCCCCTGGCATAATGAAAGCAGCATGGGCAGCCCTGCTGCTGAGGGGCAGCTTTGAAGCAGCTGCAGCCCAAGCCCTCTAATAACACTGGAAGGAGGAGATGCTGGTAATGGAAGTGTGCCTTGTCTAACGGCAACTATTCATCTCAAGGGGCGATTTACAAGGTGATAAAAGGTTCCAAGATGCAAAAGGTACTTTAGGCTGTTAAAAAGCAGCTTTTTATGGTCATTTCTTCTTTACAGTACACGTTGTTTCATTAATCAAATGCTCGTTCTATTAAAACACCAACTCTTTCAGCTGGTGGGACAACAAGTTTTACTGCCATGAAATGGCATTAAAAGCCACAGACTTCCCAGCTAAGCCTTTGTAATGATTCTAACACAGCCCAGGTGTGGCTCTCTCCCATGGGACACCTGAATGGCAAGTCTGCCTGGCTTCACACCTTGGCATGTTTCTTGGCGAGCTCCAGTCCTCAGGCTGTCACCCCTCCCAGGGAAGAAAGCATGCAGGGCACACATGTATTCCCTACACCACAGCCAAGCAGGCAGCTCGCTCTCAACTCTGACTCTGCCAGCAGTAAACTGCCATTAAATGAGTGCTCAAAGCCAAGCAGAGCTGTGGTAAAAGGGAAAGCTTCCACTCACAGACCACTGGATGCTTTTAAAATATCCACTTTCTCATCTCCTAGAGGCCCAGAATCCAACACTCCCAAGGAGAGTTGTGGATGTGGGGATCCAGTGTGTGAAGAAAAATAAATAAGTAAACATTTGAAAAAACTTTTGTCAACAATTCCTAGTCCTTCAAAGAGCCTTCCCAAGTCGAGGGTGCCACAGACACTAGGTGTGTGTGTGGCACAAGTCTAGGCTAGGTCACCAGCTATATATAACACTCCTTTGCTTTTCTACTCCCTAAATCTTCAGATTACTAAAGAAAGTGATTATTTTGTAAAACTAGCCCCAGAAATGACATACTTAATATACTTACACCCTTTTCCATGACAGAAAAGTGCAATTCAAATAGGCAGGTAAAGCTGCAATACAGTCTCCCAGTCATACTCAAACTTTTCAGTCACCTTAGGCAGGGAAAATATCCTCTAGGCTAAGCAGGGAAGTAAAACAAAACAATTACTTGGAGCCCACATAGTTGGAAGGATGGGACAGAGAAAAGATCTGGTTATTTGCACAGCAACCACAGTGATCAACAGGCAATTTAAACTTGCATTTTAATGAACTCAAAATATTAAAATAGTAACTATACTAATGAAGAAAAAATGAATCATGATAATACATCAGCTGCCAGGGGCTTATAAGTCTATATATCCACATGGAATTAACTTTAAACAAAGTCAGTGTAGATTCATTATGAAATACAAACTGGTAATTTAATTTAACAATTACCCACTGAATGTTTCAAAAGTATTGCTGAAGTTCAGGTTGTTTTCCTAAGATGCATAACCAAAATCCTGTAAATGCTCGTGCGGGTTAAAAATATCCAAAAAATGCTTCAGAAAACATAATAATAGCATTAATAAAATGGATGGGAATGAACATCGGGTAATTAAATAGCCTAATGTGTTAAATACCAAATTAACATCCTAACACAAGACAAACAGATTTTTCTATTGAGATAAACAAAAGCAATGACAAATATTTTTGTGTTATTCTCTGAAGTGGTAATTTCAATATCAGCACAGAAAAATCACATCTTCTTAGAAGTTCAAATACACCCACAGCAGGTGGATAATCAACATTTCAACCCAAAACTGCTGTGGGAAAGCTACACTTCCTATTACCTTCCTGAGCTCTGGAGGATCTCTGAAGTTTGTAAATGACTGTTGTGCACTCTTGCTGCCAGCCCAGCAGGAGCCTGCAGGGAAAGGTGCCATGTACCGTGCCCGGTGCCACAGGGAGAGGCAAGGTGCCATAACTGCTGCTCACTTCCATCACAGGGAGGTGGGTAGCAGGGATCTTTCCAAAGCTCAGGAAAAGGCTAGGCTGTTCTCATACAAATCCACGGGTACTGGGCCAGATACAGGGTGCAGAGCCTGACTCAAAGAAGCCTTGATGAGACAAAGCAGCTACTGCATGAAGGGAGCCATTCAAATGACCAGCCAGCAGCTCAGCCTTCCTGCCCATGCCCAGCCTCCCCTCCTGCTCCCCATGTGGTGCTCCAGCCATTACCAGAAGCAGGTCCCTGCCCACCCAGCACACCAGTGATCCCAAAGGCTGAGCTCTTCCACGGCCAGCTGTAAACTCCTGGTTTCTCTACAGCACAGTTCAGTGCAGCCCTGCACTGTGCACCTCACCAGCTCTGCCTGTAGCCAGGGAGTCCTTGGGCGTGTGAAATACAGCCAAGACCTTTCTGCATATTCTCCTGGAGACCCCAAAATGGCAGTTAGGCTCAGGAGCACAAGGCAGGGGCTGTTCATTTCTGGCCATGTTTCAAACCACAAGTCACTCTCAGTTCTGCAGAAAGTAGATCACTTCTGCCCCATTGAGCAGTAACTGTTACCTTAGGGAACCTTTTCTCTTAATACCTGCAAGGAACTCCAGATTACCAAACTCCACACACCATAACTATCTAGTGGACTGTCAAATGTTCCAGCTAGACTTCTCCTGGACAAGGTTCATTACACATGAGGAAACATGGAGAGTCTGAGGTCTCTCCTCACCTCTCAGATCACTAGTCACAGGTGTCTCTACTTCCCCAGTCACTTCAGTAGGTGTACAACTGAAGTATGCGTAGTCACCAGAACCTCTGGCAGAAGTCTTAAATAAAGTCCTAGAACCACAGCAAAACTATCTCAGCTTTCATGGCTTTGGGAAATAATTGAGTAGCTTAAATAAATGCCATCACTTAAAAGTCTAGGAAGAAGAATGGA
Source organism: Ceyx cyanopectus (assembly GCA_013401355.1). NCBI lineage: Eukaryota > Metazoa > Chordata > Aves > Coraciiformes > Alcedinidae > Ceyx > Ceyx cyanopectus. Next base: position 40,455 of record VYZU01030564.1, on the reverse strand, counting down.
AGAACATTCAATCAAATACTGCCCATTACAAGAGTAGAAAGTTAAGTTCATGTGTCTTGACCCTTTAGGCCTATTAGTCACATAGCACTTCCAGAAAGTTTTAACACTAAGGCTCCCAGAACCTTGGCTTTCAAAAGATAGATGCCCATTTTGGAAATGCCATCCAAAATATTTCCTGTAGCCACACATTTTATCCTTGGGAAGAGTCTATAAGGCTGTGTTGCTATTTGAAAGCATCTGTTCTACATTCTTTGTAAAAAATAAACAAATACTGGTTTTGGGGTTGGGATTTTTTTTTTGTTGTTTTTTAAAGGCATTTTCTTGTTCTACTGTCCTGAAAAATACTTTAGAATAACAACTCATAAGTTAATATAATAATATCTAATTATATATATTATATATATAATTACATAATATTAATATATCATATATTAATTATGTATATAATATATAATATCTTCACATTTCTTCTTCTTGATCAATGATTAGGAAAGAAGACAAGAGCCCAGTTTCTTCTAGCCCTGCTGCATACGCCTTTGCCTGCACAAGGTACCAGTTGCAGTGATCTGGAAAGATCTGACTGCTTATATTCATGTTTCAAATCCATTTTAGCAAGAAATACACGAGATCGGCCAAAGAAAATGTTTAACAGGATTAAAACAATCATTTCCATTTTGCCAATCTGTTAACATCTGTACTGTTATTTTAAAGGCTCATTTCTGCAGAGTTACCAGGTCTCTGTTTTCTCAGGAAGAGTTTCTAGCCATGAGCTGTCTTGGTTTTGCCCAGGTACAAGCTGGCAAGAGGCTGCTGCACTGCCAATGACAGACTCCTCATGGCTTCAGATTTCTGCTCTCACCCTGCCAGTGGCTCAGGCAGCAAAGTCAAACACAGACTGCCTTACAGACTCAAATATGGTCACAGCTCTAAATGGAAGATAAATTAATCCAACTCGATCACTCTTTGACTTAAACACAATACATGGGGAAGTGATAAGCTCAGATTGTTTCACTGTCATTCCTGATAGCTTCGTGTCAAGTGAATCACCAGAAAGCAGAAGTGTCCCCTCTTCCCAACCAGCCTGCAGAACACCACCGGTGGCACTGGGGAGAAGATCCCTCACACACAGTTCAGCAAAGGCCAAGGAGAAATCCGACACACAATTCAAAATCCATTCAGAGTTGCCTATGACTTTCTGCTCAGATGGGAAAGTTCAGTAAGCCACAAGTGAAGCTGCACAGCTGGAAATGCAGCAGTCAGGTTGTGGTTTTCCATTCAGCAGCAGGCTGGCTCTCCCCTCTCACTCTCCCTGCTAAACCCCTGAAACTTTGTTGTTTGTAAAGAGATAATTCTTAAAATATTTCTCAATGGGGGCAATTATCTCTGCTTTCTACATGTAATTAAACCAAGGAACAAAAGTGCTAAGCGACTGCCAGAGGTCATACAGAAAAACAAGAAGGAAATATGGTGGCTTTCCTCTGGAGGAGCTGATTAGACAGAAAATATGAGCTGACAGAGAACAACAATTCCAGAAAAACAAAACAAAACCAACACAAAACAAAAACCAGAAACAAAAACAAACAACAACAACAACTGAGCAGAGCCATGAATTATGATTTTGCAGTAGTCAGTTCATGACAGCAACCTTGTCTCTTTTACTCTCATGGTACTTGGGATAAAATACAAAATAATTCAGTGTCCTTGACAAATCGAGCATTAGAAAAGCCCTGAATGCAATATCATAGCAAATCTATCATCTGCTAGATAAGTACAATGGCATTAAAAATCAGAAGCCATATGAGCAAAAAGTTCAACTTCTGTCCCTACAGCTAAATTTCTATGATTTTTAATCAGAATTTCTTAATGCGACATTACGTACAATTAAGTTCTGCTATTCATTACAAGAGATTCTTCTCTAGGAGCTGAAAGTCAGTTGTTTAAATCTTGTTTGAATCTTGTATTTCTTCTGAAAAATATATTGAATAAACTTGGAGACTGAATATGATTTTGGATTAGATGCCCAATAATTTATCAGCTATTATAACCAATACAGTGTAGGTGGTGTGTGTGCTACAGCATCTACAGCTGTTTCATCACATGCATTGCTAGCAAGTAAGCAGCTAGCCAGACATTATGCATAAAAAGGTTTCTGTATTTTAGGAGACAACTCATACCTGGCCTTAATTTTTATATTATGTCAGAAAACACCAGAACACATTAGAAACTATGTCATCATGACCAACTCTGTTGCTACTGCTAAATTAGTCACTTCACAAAATTCACTGAGGACAAGCAATGGAAGACTGTGAGCATTTCCACTGGGAAGTCAAAAATTAGCTGGTTTACTCATGAAGAAGGCAGCCTTAAGGTATCCCAGGACAGCGTCACAACCATGAAGAGCACAGCACTATCTCTAGGAATAACACCTACCATGAGAAGGAAACTGCAGTTTGGGAACAGTTTCACCTTGCAGAAATACAAACGCAGCCACGTAGCACTGCTCACATGCAAGGCAACTGCTGCTTGATGCTGCCTCCGAGCTGTGGGGCCAGCACACACTGCACAGGTCTCTGGCCTCCTCTCCCAGTGTGGCAGGGAAGCTTAAATCACAGCTCCTTTCAGCTGACCCTTCTGGGTGCTCTCCTTCTGGGGCTGAGGGAGTGGAGGATGAGGAAGGGACAGAGAACATCAGTCACTTTTGCTCCAGCCCTCCTACACCAAGCACTGAACACCCTTCTAAATAATGGGAGACGTCAAACATCTGCCCAGTGCCCATGGCAGGCTGCTGCAGGGGGCACTAGCTAGTGCTCTGCAGTGCCTGCCTTCTCCACTGCTTACTCAGCTCCCCATCACTCCAGGACTCATCTCCCCACCAATCAGCCTTGTCATCTGTTCCAAGCCACACACAGCAGGTCTGTTCTTCACTGAGAATTTCAGGAGCTGCAGCTTTCACTCTGTATAAGAAAGAAAAAATATCTGAAGAGAAGGAGCAAGAAGGGATCAGTCCTGTGCTCTCAGCCACAGGCTGTAGAGGAGCATCAAACTGGAACTGATGTTTTGGCCGTTGCAGAAGCAAGGACACTGGAGGTTCAGAGATTAAAAGACCACCTATTGATGCAAGATGAATCAGACTCCCAGATAACAAGAATTTGGGTAACAGGAGTCCAAGCTTTAAACTGCCTAAAACGTTCTTTTCGGTGGAAAATTGTTTAACAAGACTAACAAGCAAACAGTATGAGCACTATGCTCACTTTAAACATGCACATCTCATTCCCAGTGCTCAGCAGTGTTGGACCCAAGTGGAACAGAATTTCTTGTCACCACCTCTACCTGCATAGCTGTGCCATACTCAAAAGGAAAAAGCATGGCAATTATATTAAATAACTGGAAACAACTTAGCCAATTGTGGTTAATTGATTTTTTTTTATTATTCACACCTCAGGAAGAATTAATTGAGCTTTCTGCATATTTAAGGAAGCTAAAACAACAAGCAAAGAAAATTACCAATGCCTAGATGGCAACACCACTTCCACTGGTAAGTCTACCTTAGCCTATCATGAGCTCCCTGGTTACAGAACAAGTCTCACAACAATGGATATTTTCATTCTGCCTACATGGGTAAACACTAAATTAATGAAGAAAAGAAAGTTCAATAACCAAATATACATCCTCCTACCACGTGAGAAACATTTTGGGTTTCATAATGAACATGTTGCTTAAATGATCAGACTGTAGCTTCTCCCACAAGATTGGGGTCAGTTCTATTGAATTTATTTCTCTAAGTTTGAGAAAGCATTGTAACATGACTTTCTGGCTCATCAAGTTGCTTTGATACTGGCCAAGGTATTGACCTGGTTAAAGGGAATAGCTTGTATCTGCACAATGCTGAAGAGAATGGTAGAGGCAGGAGAGCTTTAGAAAGGTGGGTATTGTCAGATGGATATAACTGTGGCCTCAGATCCCATCTCTGACAGTGGCTGGCCTTGCATATGGCCTTTATTTTTCTTTAAAATTCCAGCCAGGACGGACCCATGGAAAGCTGTCACAGAGAAATCTCACCCCACTGACTGAAACTGACTTAAAACTCTGAACTGGAATAATTTCCAAACACTGCAATTTATGACAACACTTTTGGCTTATGAGTTTTCTATACTTTTTTTCATGGAAGCAATAATTTTCTTCCTCTGCCACTACCACATCACTTCTTTCTGCAAGAAAATGGAAACATTTCACCCAAAGCATTTTTTAATTCCTTTTTTTTTCAGAAGAACCTTTATTATTTCATTGTGTGAACTGATGAAAATGTGAAACTATCACAAGTTAATTTACACATTTGTTATATTAATCCACCTTTGTTTAGGCTGCACAGGCTCTGCTGTTTTCCACAAGCAGTCTGCCTCTAACGAGCCCACAACTGTACCAGGCTTTCTTGACTGTCAAAGGAAATTGCAGCAACACAATGTGTGTGTGATTCAGGACTTAGTCTGTGTGAAAACAAGTTATGAACACATCTCTCAACTGCAGCATATGGTGTTATGTGAAGAGAAAAATCAACACAAATCAGCAATTACAGCAACACTTCAGAAAGCCTGTGAAAAGAGTATCCACCTACACAGGCAAACCAAACAACTCCAGTCTGATGAGGTTCAAGTTACTTGCCAGAGTCAGACTGAAGGGTAATCATATAGCACTGGCTCATTTCACAGTTAGAATGAGCAACAGACTGCTTCCCTCCTGCATGACAGGACTGTAGCATAGAAGTTGCAGAAAGCTTTGAGATTCAATTTCAGTGGAGGATCAGTTCATAGTGAATCATGCTCTCACCGAGGAAACCTGAAACAGGAGCTGTCAAACATCAGGGCATTCACAGCTTCCTGCAAGTGTTCAGTCAAGTCTGATTTAGCAGAAAGGTGTCTCTGTGTCTTGCAAAAACAGCTTGAGCTCACCATAAGGATTTTTTCCCCAAATTTTACTTATCAAGCTCCTTCTCGTGCCATCTTCCTACATGGCTCATTTCACTAGTAGAATGCAAGGGGGGGGAAAAGGGCTAAATAGTGCTCCAAACACTGCAAGCAGGAGTCAGGAAGCAGCAAGAACAGTGCCCTACAAGACAAGTATGTTCAGCAGTACCTATTAGAGACAAAGAGGCAGGTTTTAATAGTGCCAGAGAGATGAACAAAAAGAAATACAAATGTGTCTTGTGCACTAGCACAGTAAAACAGTGCCAAGTCAGAACTCTAGACTCATTCCTGTTATTTACCAACAACCACTTTCCAATGCTACTGCCAATGAGAGTCTTCATATTTAGCTATAGATCATTTTTTTCTGAGTTTTGTTTGGAGGGCTACAAGAAGTTGAAGAATTAATTGTCAATCTTCAGTTTTAAAAATTTAAGCCTTCCCTTTTTTTTTTTTAATGTGTCTTAGATGCCAATGGACATATTCTACAAGCAAAAATGGATTAAATCTTGACTTGAGAAATGAGGATCATAAGGACATAGATCTCATATCAATGTGAGCCTGAGAAATAAAACAATTAAGATTCAATTAAATAAAACCATGTAACAGATGACTGTTGCAGTCTTGGTAACATCTTACTAGGACACTAAAATGTTTAGCATAAACTCAGAATTATTAAACATACTATCCTGATAACATCATTATGAAACTGGGAATTAGCCCCTATTATTACTTGTATTTTACATTTCATTTCCAAAAGAAGCCAAGGCCCTTATCTAAACAACCCAGCACTAGTTGTAAGTGTGCCAAAATTATTCCAAGTTGGAGCCAACTTCTGTCCTTTGCTCCTTCCAGGTGGCACAGAACACAGACAGGTAACTGATGTGCTGCCAGAGCAGACTGAGCCTCACCACTCAGCTGCTTCCTCACCTGGGGGTTAGCACAGAGCTGGGGAGTGCTTGGGGGTGAGAACTATGAACCTTTCTGGAGCTCTGGGCACCAGCAACGTGTCAGGCAACAAAAATATCTTAAACACTGCTCCAAAACAGTAACTTCCCCAGCTCACTAAGTTAACTGTCTGTCAGAGACAGAAAATACTCCTTTCCCTTTCCCCATCTATTTCCCGTTTCCAGAAGCCACATTCCACAGCAGGTACTGAGGTGAGGACATCTCATTCCTTCTCTGTGCCTCCATTGCATTGAACTGCTCCAGCAATCATTGCTTCTGGGTAATTATATACCAGAGCATGAAATTCTGCCTAAGCCATTTTGCTCTGTTCAAAGAGGACTAAGAGATAGTAAAAATGTCTTTTTATGTGTGTTCCTAACTAATCAAAGCTGTACAAACCACATACATTTTCAATATAGAAAAGTAAACTTTTCTGTAAAAAATAAGTACCACTGTCATTCAGACAATGTCATCTGATGCAGTGTAGATTAATAAAGTTTATTCCTCATCTCTTTCAACAGCTCCTTTGTGTCATTATCAGAGGAGTGTGGGTAATCACTGCTGTTATCTGAGTACTCACTGGTACATTCCAGACTTCCCATGTAAGATGCAGGTTACTGTGCTGAAAATAATGGTCAGCTACAATACAAAGGAGTTCTATTTAGAGTGATATTTGATGATAAAGTACAAAATAGTACCTACATATCACAGCTGACATCAAGTAACAGGAAGCAAAGTTCTCTCTAGACTCAGCATAGAAGAGCCCCTTTGGATCTAGATAAACCTCTCCTTTGCATTCCCCATGGTCTCATAAAGCCCATGGAATCAGTGCATAAACCTGGAAGAAAATCACCAAATTTAGATGATACAAAAGAACTTCAAGATTTTCTGATTCAAAATGTCTTGCAGTAATGAAGTTAAGTGCACAAAACCGTATTTCAAACATGTATTGTGCATATTTCAATGCAGTATACTGCAAGTCCCTCAATACTCCATCCAACAAAATGAACTAACAGCTTCCATTCCCATCTGAGTTAAGTCACCAAGAATCAACATGAAACTGGAAGCTGATTATGCCTTCAAACAGCCATGCAAGCAGAAATCTCATTGGCCCTGTCTCACTTACTGCAGCAATCAAAGAGGTTGATACAGAGGATGGTCCATCCAGAGGATGGATCAATGGCTGAGAAACTTACAAAATTGTATCTACAAAATAACAGTATTTTCAATAATTTGACTTGATTTTAGAGTTTGAAGGTCAGTAGTATAAGTAAAATAATTTATTTTGTCTATCCATAGTCTTCTGTAGGTTCATAACTGAGTAGCAACCAACATGACCAAGAATTTACATATAGCTGGAAGGTTCTGGGACACCATCTAAAATAACTTCACACAAAAGAAATTAATGAATTGAGCTCTTCTAACCAAGACAGTCATAATAAATTAATATATCTAATTAGAACCAACCTCAGTGAGATTACATTAAAATCTCATTTTGTTCTATTAAAAAATTCAATAGAACTGTGGCAATTAAATTAGGCAATCAGTAAGAACAAGGAGATTTTCTTGATGTTTCTTCTACTTTGTTCAGCTATTAGAAGTCATTTTTAACAGCTTGTTGTCGATGCTCCTCTTTGACAGTGCCACAGGTAGAGTCAGATGTCAGCTTTCAAATCTGCTCCAACAAATCATCCTTGCAGTGCCATCCAGCACATCTGCCTCTGCAGGTAACTGAGGCCTCCTAGGAAGCCCAGTGCTCCAGTAGTGGGGGAGAGAACAGTTTAGAGAAGAGGGAAAACAAAGGGAATACTGAATTTCAAGCTAAACCAATACAGAGCATGCATGAGACCATAGAAATGTAATTAAAAGGACAGTTACAGCCTGTTGTATAAGCTACACAGTCTCAGCTTGGGGATGATCCCTGTTTTGTATGCACAAGTGACAAGCTGCTGTTACAGCTTGTTTTCTTCTCCATAGAGAAAATAATCTGCTTTTGTCTCAAAATACACCATGTTCCTCCACATACTCCAGGAAAGAAGTTATTCTTGCAATTATTTTTTTCGAGGAAAGCCAGCAAAAGTCTCCTGTGAGTCAGCACCTCCACTGTTTGAAACTAGGAAGACTCACTTGACTGCTTCAGACAGGCTCTAGAACAGGGCTCCAAAGCCTGTTTGAGCTGAGAGGTTTTTGTCTTCACATCCATAAGTGCCAAAAGCCTCCTGCTTCTAGGTTCCCATCTGTGCCACAGCTTCACCAAGAGCCCGAGGTTGTCACAGAAGAGCTCAACTCCACTAATATAGGCCACAAAAACCTTCTGTTTTCAGTAGCTGATTAATAATGCAACTTCTGTTCAAACACAACCCAGTCTGATAAACCATGTCTGCCACACAGGAATGTTTTGATGAAACAGCACCTTGAGAATCCCTAGTCAAATGAAGTCTGAAGACTGATTTAGGAATGACCTTCAAGACATTAAATAGTCCTTCATACTTTCCTAGCAGAGACTCTTCAGGTTTCCTGGTTCCCCCAGTGATCAGCGTTTCATTCTCTTTACTGCAGAAGAGGTGTAAGTAGCATTTAATAATAAATAAATGCTCCTGTGATGATGTTAAAGCATCCCATCTTGCCATTTTGGGAATAAACACTACAATTGTCCCAGTTGATTGTGCCTTTCCATTTGAAGTGGTGCTGTAGAATACACACCATTACAATTTTGAAGAGGTGAAATTGAAATTAAGTCAAGCTGAAATTATTTGTTCTGTACACATCTCACCATTCACAATTTTACATTTTTTTTATCCTACCTGCAATGAAGGGGAATGGAAAAAACTTGGAAGTCCTTTCTAAAATTTTTTCTTCCTATTTACAGGGCTGACTTTGTAAGCTGAATATAAAGTGGGAAGGAGACTGCTCCTCTGTTGTCTATATAATCTTTTAAATGCAAAACAACCTTTGTGATGAGGCAGTTGTCACAGCTTGGCTTTTCAGCTACAGAATATTACAGAATGGCTCACTGTGATCCCTATCTCCCACTTGCACTCCTGGGTGCTTTGCACTTGTTTTGGTAGTTGGTTTTTTGTTTTCTTTTTGTTTTCCTTAATCTGAAATTCAGTCATTTGGACCGAAAACTACAGGGTGAAAGAAAACACGATGCTTCCTAGCTGTATTTGTAAATGCTGCTTTACTGCTTCCCTTCAAAGTATGCAGCACACTACAGGGCTCTAAAATCCTAAACATCAGAAGTTACCACTTTCTTCATCTGCCCAGGAGATTAGCAACCTTCGGGAAAGAAAGAGAAATAGGACCTGTCTCAGAAACACAGAGTGGTACAACTTTTACAAGGCAGTATTTAACAGAGACATAAGCCATTCCTGTTCCATCTATCATTCTTGTGCACATGCTACATGTTATTAATTCAGGACCTCTGGGACAGTCCCATAAATCTGTATGGGGTTTGGGGGCCTGGGGTGGAGAGAGGTATTTGGTTTTTGCAGAGTTTGGCAGGGGGGTAGGAAATAATCTTTGATCCAACATGCCATTGTTCTCTTTTGGATCTGAACACACATAATACTATTTAAAGACAGTGTAACAACCTGCATGATAAAGTCATTGCTGCAGCAGTTATCATTTAGAACATTAACAGCAGCTGGTTTAAATTTTAAACAATTAATAAAAGGATTTGACTACATTAAGGACCAGGGGGGAAAAAAACCCAACCTTTTTTCCCCCAGTAAAAAGGACTGGTAGAAGCACAAAAATTGTTAAAACATCCATCAAAAGAACTTCTCAATTTGGGGCCATCTCTGAGAAAACAGAATAAAATCAATCCAATTTGTAACTATAAAATGAACAGAGCCGGTGAGCTTTTTGCATTTGTTTTGTCTCTAAATGGCCAGCATTGATAGGTAGGATTTAGTTGCTACAGTTCAACCTGCAATTCTCTCACACAGGAGTTTAAAGCTCCAACTTGGCTGAGTTAGCCTCAGCTGTAGTAGAGATGAGTTGCAGACTGTTTCCAAAGGAGTAACTCAGTGTATGGGATCTATCCCTTCCTTCTAGTCTGCCCTTCTAGGCTTCTTCCTCTATATATTCCAATTTGTCTTCTCCAACTGCACATCACTCTGACACAAACCTGAAACCCCCACCCTCCTGGGTAATGTACAGTGTGGCCATTAAAGGAGGCCCCACGTGGACCTCACCAGAGTTCATGGAGCACCTTCTTGGTACTGAAGAAATGCAGTCGTTTGTAGTTCCTCACTCATATTTGCTCCAAAACAGCAGCAGTGATGGTGTAACAGGGGCTTTATGCTTAATTGTTCCATGATGAGTTGATTGATTTATACTAAGTATGAAGAATGAGCTCATCTTCCTCTAGCTCTCAGAAAATCAACATCAAAGGTGCTGTTAAGAATGTCATAGCCACGGGGGAATTGCTGTCAGAAAAGCTACAAGGAGGAGAGCACTGGACCCCGGAGCAGGTTTGTGGTGCCTGCTCAGGGCTGGACCCTGCTGGCAATTTTCCCAGCAGCTGAGTGCCTCAGTCACTGCCACATGGGAAGTTTCTGCCACCTGAGATCACAGAGCAGGTTTTTTTCTTTGTAGGGATACCAGGAGTATTTCCTTCATCCTTCTGACTGCCGTGTGAATATATTCATTCTCTTCAGCCAGAAGGGGAGCTGAGAACCAGGAGGTGAGGAACATGCAAATTTCTTTCCACTTCCATGCCTAAATTGTTTTCAGTTTTCCTGTTCTCTGCTAAACTGAAACGCCACTCAGGCAGCCCAGCTTTTACACCCCACTGAAAGCTATAAAAAGGATAGAAATTTTTCTCCTCTTAGAAGATCATTACTAAACTCCTTGAAAACTATTAAAGCAACCTTTAATTATCTGATATAATGATTCATTCATGGTGTAGCAAAGGTTATCTCATTTTTTCAAGTCCGCAGTCCATGGGATGTAAAATCATCTAGGACAAATACACATGCAGTCCATGGGATGTAAAATCATCTAGGAAAAATACACATTCACTTTTGTTTTAAAAAGCATCTATGCAAATCAATTATGTTGCACTGGTCAGAACATGACTTCAATTATTTAAACTGGAGTGCTTTTGATGCTGGGTGATAACCAAGTTCTATTTTCATGCCTGACAGATAACCCAGAAAAAAATGTATCTTGACATTTTGAAGATTTGGATTATTGCCTAGAAATACTATATTAAGTATCTATGGGACACGAGAAAAGATTAAGGTGTCTAGAAGTAACACAAAATCTGACTGAGCAATTTGGAACTACTTTCTGACCTGAAACAAGAAAAAGAAGAAATTCAACAAGATGGAGATGAACAAAGTCTGGGATTTTCAGACTGAAGACCCTGGAAACAACTGGGCCAAGTTCTCAGAACAAAGAATTCTGACAGCAGACTTGACATTGTGCTGTCTCACTCACAGAAAGGCAGGTGGGAAAAAAAAAAAATCTATTAATACATTTAAGCAACTTTAGGTAACAGGCTTTTCAGGCTAGGCAGAGAGATCGCTCAGATAGCTGCTGTTCCATTTGAAAAGTTTTCACTTTCTCATTCTTCCACCTGGCCACACTCAAAGAGAAGGTCATCTCAATAGATTAATTTATTCACCTCGCTTTTCTGCTCTCTTCTTTGGTTTTTATTTTCTTTCTTCCCAGGAAACACATCCTCTGATGAAGATACGCCAGCATAAAAAAACAGTCAGATTGAAGAATCAACCCCAAAGCACACACTCTAAGGCAAGAAGAAATTGTGCAATCATTCATTTTCACCTGCATAAAGCAAACCACAACCTTCCCTAAATTAGTATCCATCTCAAGCCCAGCAGCTGTGTTTGAATTAAATCTAGGAGAAGGAAGAAAAAGAAAAAAAAAAAAA